>CM040406.1:72885997-72963497 GCA_022702515.1 Ilyophis sp. 1 JC-2022 | reverse complement strand
CTCCTCCTCCTGTTTTAATCGGATCCATTGAATCGAAACGGCTTGTTGTGTGTCTCTGCCGGGGAGCTTCTTGTGTGGTGACAGGCACATTAAAACTCTGCCAACACAGAGAGAGCACAGGGATCAACAGTGGAGGACTTCTAACACCAGTAGCACACGGATAAATGTGTATCTTTTGCTATGAATGGCCCTTCATAACCGCGACATAGGACATTTTTAAGCACTAAATAGCCATTCATAAACACTTAAGTCAATGACCACAAATAGTCCTACGGTGTGTCTCTTGGTATGTCGTGGTAATGTCACTTGCTGCATCAGTGGTGACAGCATGCCTTGTGCCTGTTTTCGGTAATTGACGTGAGCATTTATGAATGTTTATGAAGGTAATATGCACTTCTCATGAAAGGATTCAATTAATTCAATTTGTTTTGTATGGTGCTTTTTACAGAGAACTGTCACAAAGACGCTGTACAGAGAAATGATGAAGGCGTTACTGATATATTCAGAAAAATACATAATGTAGCATTACCGAAAATAAAGCAGGCTCAATACATGAGGTAGCATGTGATAAATGATAACTGAAATGGTTTTTTAATAAAGATTATATGTTTCAAAAGGAGCTCGTACCACTTCCAGCTACTTTGCCTGGTTTTAATAATAAGGCACTGTTTTTATCAAGGCTAACTTTAGCCTGTATAATCTGTGTTGTGCTGTTGGTTACTGGGGGTCAGGGTCTTGTATGTTGAAGTAAAGGAGCGCGTGAAGAGCATGGAGTTTCCAAACTCGCTCTTGAGGTGCCCCCAGTATAAACCGGCTTCCTTTCAAACCAGCTGGATTAATTAAGTTTCAAGTTTCAAAAACTTTATTGTCTATTCATGCATGCATAATAGAAATGTGTCTTAGGCTCCAATTCCTCAGGCTCAAAAACACCAGTTGTTTCATTTCCATAATATTGTGCTTTTAAAATGGCGCATGTTTGGTGCTCATTGCCATTTGCTTTGTCTTTGAATTACTTATTTTCTCGCAAAATGGTTTAGTTCCAATTACCAGGTGAGCGCACTTTCAGCGTTTAAAACCTTGTTCATTAATTCCATAAATTAATCAGTACAATGTGCAGCCTTTTTCACGAGGAATCATTTGCCACGGCGCGTTGAAAGGGTGAAAATGAAAGGGTGAAAATGAAAGGGTTTGTTGTCTGATAAGTATCTAAATGAATATGGGATACTCATTATCTCTAACATAAATATCCGTTTCTGGCGTTTAGAGGGTAAATCATCCCTCATTCGACATCAGATGTGTGTAATTAAACAGTCAACGGCTCGTTACGCTAACGACTGCGGCTGGACACCCTTGTGCTTCGGTAGCAGTGCGTCACCCTGTGGTGTATAACCGTACCATAATTATGACCTGTGTGTGTTCACATATACACCTGGTCACATGATTTCCGTCTCGTTTCAGATTAAACTGGACGATGGCACAATGAAAGCTGACCACATCATTTCGGCCATCCCTGCTCATGGTAAGGGCGCAACACGCCAAAACCAACCTTTCTACTTAAGACTTCCTCAGGAACACTTTCTTTGAGTAGTCCTGTGTAAGAGCTGTGTTCCTCCATCTTAAGCACTGCGTAGCCCCTTCATAAGTGTGACATAATCATTTGTAAATGCTTACGTCAGTAACTGAAACTACCCATAAAGCATATCGTGTCACTATTGATGCAGCACCATATGCTATTTGCATTTACTGGCAGAAACATTTGTTCATGTCTATGTAGTGCTTGTGAAGCTGCTATGTAGTGCTTATGAAGCTTCTATGTAGTGCTTATGAAGCCGTTGTTAAGCTTTTTATAAGGACCATTCAAGGAAAATATTGCCATTATTTTACCTGCAACTTTCAAAAGGACAAAGTAAACATGTCATGTTAATCCCAAAATCTGCTCCCAAATGCAATCAGCATCTCTAATTAGCTCCTGGCTGCTTTGTGTGTTTCTCTCGGTTTATCTTCATCTCTTGCGCAGCACTGGCCTCAGTGCTGCCCCCTACTGCCCGGCCCCTCTCAGAGCAGCTGCGCGCCATCACCATGGTCACTGTTGCTGTGGTCAACCTGGAGTACGAGGGTTCCATCCTGCCTGTCACGGTAAGGCGGGCTTCTTCCCTTCTTCTGTCGAGGGGAGGGCGAATGACAGAATCCAAGGAGACTGAGAGACCATTGTGATAAAGCTTTGCATTATAACCTGGCTTTATGCATTGCGTTATATCTTTTTATCAGTCTCATCCACTTCCACACCTCTTTTTGTTCTCCCTGAACTGAAAGAGATGTAATGTGTTTCTGGTGAGCAGGTACTATATTAAATGTAGAATGAATATAATGAATAGAAGGCGCTGGCACAGGACATTAGAAACAGGTAATTAAAACAGAAAGTGTATTGGGAGCTTCAGATGGCTGCATTGTACAGTACGGTTGGGACTGAACACAGCTGCCTGTGGTTTTCAGTGTTTGTGAGAATGGAAAATGTATGTGTGCTCGGTCTAAACACAGTTGGTTTGTGATTGATTATGGTGCTACCTTTTGTTTACAGTGTATCTTTACTGTGTCAAACACAGTGGGTTTACAGTTGACTGTGTTTGTGTATCTTTACTGTGTCAAACACAGTGGGTTTACAGTTGACTGTGTGTTTGTGTATCTACTGTGTGAAACACAGTGGGTTTACAGTTGACTGTGTTTGTGTATCTTTACTGTGTCAAACACAGTGGGTTTACTAGGGCTGCCTCCAAATAGTTGACTAAACCATTGGTCGACCAAAATTTTGGGGTTGAATCGTCGCAATGTGAAAAAACTCAGAGTGGAACTATTCATTCCGGACGTGCGCCTTGTAACAAACGATTGGTGTCTATTAATTAAGGAATAGATCAGTTGTAACTCTAGAATTTCTGAGAGAAAATCAAAAGTGTGCAAGCATTTCAAGCGTCTAAAGGATGACCCCAAAAAAGTTACTCCTCTAAAGTAATCCTGCAAGCGACAATTCGCCTGTCATTCAGCGCATCTTCTCAAAGGCCGGCTTTATCGTCAGCTTCAACGCGGAGCTCACTTCGCCCAAACAAACGCGTGTTCCTCGCACATAATATGAGAAGACTGCGAACGGAGAAAAAACAGCAGTGAGTAGGCCTGATGTGACGAGCTTCGCTGGTCACAAGTAGGCTAAAACACACTTTTACATTGCTAATATACAGTGCCCTCCACAATTATTGGCACCCCTGGTAAAGATGAGTAAAAAAGTGTTATAAAAAATTCACCGTTTGGTGAATTAGCTTAATCTCACGCTGACAAAATGAGAAAGATCCAACCTTTAATTGAAGTGTGTTTGTCCCTGGATGAGGGATTTTTTTTCTCAGAATAAATTTACTTCAATTAAAGGTTGGATTTTTCTCATTTTGTCAGTGTGAGATTAAGCTAATTCACCAAACGGTGAATTTTTTATAACCCTATTTACTCATCTTTACCAGGGGGGCCAATAATTGTGGAGGGCAGGCACTGTAGATTATAATTAATCTTTCGTTTGGCCTGTTGTTGATATTTCTCTTTTAAGTGTTTCAGTTTGCTGTGTTTTTTATGTATTTGTTTGTTTATATAATTTATAGCCTATTTATTTGCATTTTAAAAAGAAAATACATTTTCTTTTTTTCCATCTAGTTTTGATAACCGTGAAGTTGGTAAATTAGCTACATTGTTTTTTGCTCTTTTTGTATCACCAGACAAAAGGCTGCTTTTTTATTTAGTTATTCACTATTTTTAAGTTGTGTGTTGTTATAAAGAGCATAAATAAAAATAGCAACGTTAAATATCTCGTTGCTTGTTGTTCCGACACGTTCATTTACCGCTTTGTCGATGCCGTTAACAGCCTGCAGCGCAGGTCAGCAAATCGCAGCCTGTGCTTGTAGCTATCGGCTAATTGATATTTTAAATGCTCATAATGACGGTTTTGTATTTCTCTGTAATATAGTAAACTTACTATAGATCAGATGGAAGTCAATTTCCTGATGCTCAAAAATACATATTTAAATAATTAAATTCATGTCATAAATGTGCAACGGTTAGTCGACTGTGGGTTTGAACTGACGACTATAGGTCGACTAAGCAAATCTTTGGTCGGGGGCAGCCCTAGGGTTTACAGTTGACTGTGTTATTCTGTGTTTCTGTATCTGTTGTTTCTAAACACAGTGGGTTTACAGTTGACTGTTATTTTGTGCGTCTCCGCAGGGTTTTGGCCACCTGATCCCCTCTTCTGAAGACAAAGGTGTCCTGGGTATGGTGTACGACTCTGTGCCCTTCCCCGAGCACAACCGTACAGGGGCCCCAACGACCAGACTCACGGTGAGATACGCACAAACACTCACTCACGTGTGCAAACATAGACCCATGCACCTGCATGCATACACAATACGTCCGGGGCCTGTATCACAAGACTTAGCTGGATAACTGCTCTGAGTAAAACCCGGAGCAGCTCTTTTTTACGTCAGTCCGTGTTCCAGATTTGGGAGGGTTCTGGGTAATCCTAACTCAGTAATCCTGCTTTGTGATACATGCCCCTGGTCAGCTGGGCTGGGGTTTTTATAAACAATAAAACTTATTTTACCTTGATAAACCTTAAAAATCACATCCAGTTAGTTATGCGTTATGGCTTTCAGACAAAGCGTTTGTGAATTATTCAGACCTCTTCATCCATTCAATCATTACTTATTTACTGTGCATTCGTATTTCCCCTGGAAACATGGGAAAGCTGTATAAGGAGCCGAGTCAAAGACAGTGACACACTGAGCCACAGGAGAGTGTGTGCGTGCGTGCGTGCGTGCGTGCGTGCGCGTGTGCGTGTGTGCATGCGTGCGTGCGTGCGTGCGTGTGTGCTGTTTTATGGTTGTAAAGTTTGCAAATGCCAGTGATTAGATGACCCACATAAATACTCACCCTACAGCCTACCCGCCTACACACCCACTTCCTGGTTGGTTGTTCCTAAATACAATGTATATAATATACAAAAAACTTTGTCAATAATATGTAACTAAATATAATAAATTACATAAATACACTTTTTTCTATAAATAAAAATAGTTCTTGTAGTTACTCTGTAATTGTATTTGATTTCAGACTTTTCCGGGTCTATCACTGTTCCTCTGCCGTTGTTAAACTCAAGCTGTAAATCGTTTTGGGTGAATAACGGGTGACGGTAAACGTGTTCTCAGGTGATGATGGGAGGGGCATGGTTCCAGGAGGTTTTTGGAAACTTGGAGGAAGTGACGGAGAAACACTTCCTGGACCGAGCGACCCAGGCGGTGGGTTCTCATCTGGGGGTGAAGGCACAGCCACTGTGGAGCTCAGTGGCCATTCTCAAGGTAATATTCATCACCTGGGGGACTGCAGTCTTATTTAAAGGATAATTTAAAGGATAATTCCACCCAAAAACAACATTAGTCTCTGTTTGTGGCTGGCCAAAAAAAATTCTGTACTGAGATATTTGAATATAAAGTTGAAATTACACACCCACTTCACGCCACCGTAGTCTTTCAAAAAACGAGGAAGTGGTAGAGGTATACGTCAAAATTACGTATACCTCTACCACTTTCTTGTTTTTGAAAGACAACAGTAGCGTCAAGTGGGCGTGTAAATTACATAGGAACGCAGGCGCAGCCAGCGAGGGAAGAAACATTCACTGTTCTAGTCCCACCCTAGTCCCACCCCCAAATTCCCATAGAGATCCATTCAAATGCAGAGACGTTATAGTGTCGCTTGTAAGAGTACCAGAAAATAAGATATCAAGAGTATTTTGATGTTGTTGGGTCACAGACATCAGGAATATTGTGACCAAATATTAAAGAGTGATGGTTCCCATAGAGATCCATTCAAATGCAGAGACGTTATAGTGTCGCTTGTAAGAGTACCAGAAAATAAGATATCAAGAGTATTTTGATGTTGTTGGGTCACAGACATCAGGAATATTGTGACCAAATATTAAAGAGTGATGGTTCCCATAGAGATCCATTCATATGCAGAGACGTTATAGTGTCGCTTGTAAGAGTACCAGAAAATAAGATATCAAGAGTCTTTTGATGTTGTTGGGTCACAGACATCAGGAAGTCATGGCATGCAAAGGATATGTGACCAAATATAAAAAATTATTACTTTATTCTATATATAAATGCAGGGATGCCAATAATTGTGGCACATGTGGTTTTGTTAAAAATAATTATTTCTTGATGAGGAATTTTTTATAACCCTTTTTACTCATCTTTAGCAGGGGTGCCAATAATTGTGGAGGGCAGGCGCTGTATATCAGCAATTGTGCTAGACCTGGCTAACAACATTCCCAACCCATATAGAGGAAAAATAATGAGTAATTCCCGATTAAGTCGGAAAAACCAGGTATCACATCCTTTAAAAGTAAGGGATTGCATTTTTATAGCGTCGTTCACATCCTTGAAGCACCTGAGAGAAGAATGGAGATAATTTTGCACCTCACAGTATTCCTACCTATAGCTGGAAAACAGGTGCGTAGATCAAATTCAGGAAGTTCACTTGGGAAAAGGCTGGAAGTTTCAAACGTTGTGGAACGCTGCATTCACAAGTGAAATGATGCTATTTAGTTATTCTCAAGGTACACTCAAGGTAGAACTGTGTTTAGAGTTTAATGCACTCATGTTTTCCTCCGGGATCAAGGATCAAGGATATCTTTATTATCCCCTAGGGGGGTATTAGTTTTCACACAGCAGTAAAAAAAAAAAAAAAAAAAAAAAACACAAACAATAGACACACACAGAAAGTCCAAAAAAAATATATAAAAACAAACTACAGGACGAGAAGTACAAAAACAAAGAATTCAACTCACTTATATTGTGTTTAGAAGCCAATAGCACAGCAAACAAAAGAGTTCTGAAACCTGTTTGGTCCCTGGCACTGGGGCACAAAAAATGGCCGGCCGGAAGGGACAATAATAACGCTTAAAAAAATGGCTGGAATCAGCCAGGACAGCACGGGCTTTCTTTCAAGGACCTGACTTCTTCTTTTACATTTACACTGTTTAAAGTCATTGCCAGCCTTACCACACACAGACATAAGACCTAACTTTAGAATAATTTTTTTTTTTTAATATTTTTTTGATTGACCCATACCAGATAATAATGACCACGTAAAGAAGATTCAAAAAAAGAAGAAAAAAAATAAAAAAAAAGTGTTATCCAAAATTAAAAATACGAAGCTTGATAAAAAAATACAAAATACTTACCTTGATTTACCTTTTTACACACCGTCGACTGTGGGCTCAGTTCAAGTTTCGTTAAATAATTAAAAAGATATAATTATTTTAATGTGATTGACGACCTCGACTGTCTGATCCAGGGGAGAGGGGGGGAGAGGATTCTTCCCAACTTCAATCATATCTTTAATTTTTTTTTTCTTTTTTTGTCTAAAAATCTAAGGAAACACACAAAAAAAAAAAAAAAACCACAGGCACCAAACAGGATTGTGTCATGGCACACTCACTAGGAATCAACAGTGTCATCAACAGTCAGGATAGAGGTGCCATGCATTGCCATGTGCTGGAGATAAATGGATTTAATCTCTTGAAATTAAGCCGTTATATCTTAATATACTGGTTTATAATGCAGTCGCATCGAACAGTAATTTTGTAATGGAATCCCCATTGGATACATATATACATTATTGTGTATACCCACTGAAACTTTTTTTTACAAAGTAAAGTTGTTGTTTTTTTAAAATCAATAACATCCCACATATATATTTTCAAATTTTTTATTGTTATTATTAAAACCTGAACTTGATAGATAACCCTTCCCCGCTGCCGTGACCTCTTCTGACCACCAGGGGCCCTCGTTTGCTCTGCTCATCAGCATTGCCTTGAACTTGTCATGGCTGGAGCTTGGCTTCACATTTTTAGCCACGCATTTCAGAAGTCCCAGTGGTAAAGACCGGAGCAAACAGACCCAAGCCTGCTGATGAATATCTGAACAGATGGATAGATCACCATTATCTATTTATTCATGCATCTATTTATTTTTGACCTTCCTTCGCTCGTTCCTCATCGTCAGCTGGAGGAGAGGCCAGAGGGGTGGAATCTGGCCCCAGGTTGAGTCTTTCTGGGACAGGGGGGCACTGGACTACCTCTTCAACCCCCTCCGAAATGTGGCAATCTGTATTCCACAGACCCCAACACGTCGCCAGGAATTCCCCGTTGGTTATGACTCGCTTCCTTTCTGTGTATCTAGAGATTTTGTTGTCATTTACCCTCGCTGGTATAAATATATCCCTCTTTTTCTCCGACTTCTGATTTTTAATGTTGCTCGTGACGTCTGCGCTCCCTGGTTACTTTCGGGGGAAAAGAGCCAAGGATGAGTCGCGCGAATCGAAAGAAGATAGAGAGATCTGTGCGGAATCATTCCTTTTGAAGAAGCAGAACTGGAAGTGGAGGAAGATTTGCAGAGCGGATTTGAAGAGAATTTGCAGAGCTTTTGCAGAGAAATGATTTCACCACATTTGACAACTGCAGTCCTGAGAAATGATTAGTCTAAAAAACATCTTAGACGGCAACTCACACAGGACCACACATTCGAGCATGGCTCTCTGACGCAGTGAGGCAGTCAGCCGGTTTGAAGTGCCGTTTAAGTTTACAAACAGTTTGTCACACAGTGCTTCATAATGGACATTTTCCAGGGGAATATGTCACATGACTATGGATAGCTGCTACAGGGGGAAATGTCACATGACTATGGATAGCTGCTACAGGGGGAAATGTCACATGACTATGGATAGCTGCTACAGGGGGAAATGTCACATGACTATGGATAGCTGCTACAGGGGGAAATGTCACATGACTATGGATAGCTGCTACAGGGGGAAATGTCACATGACTATGGATAGCTGCTACGTTATGATAGAAATGTGCTTTGTCTGACCTGTTGCAGTTGCTTCAATGACCTTCGGTATGCACTTATTGTACGTCGCTTTGGATAAAAGCGTCTGCCGAATGAATGCAATGCAATGCAATGGGAGTCATGACTTAGAGGCTAATGCAGATGCAAATAACAGTCTTAATGCATCACAGTTTGAGCCAGTTCAGGTTTTACTGGGAGCAGGTTAGTGGAACCAATTTAGCGGCGGCGGCGGCGCTGCTACACTAACCTGATTATGATAAGACCTGGAAGGTCTCCTCGTGCGACACATCGCGCGTGTTGTGTTGTCTCTCGTCAGGCCAGAAGGAAGGGCTTACGTTCTGAGCAGTACTGGAACTGGGGAGAATGCGTTTGTACAGTCTTTCATAAGTGTACGTGCACCTTTGTAAAAATGTTTGTGTTCCAGATGCAGGGCAGTTTTGACCTGAGAAGCGCGGATTGTCTTAAATATGCTCTTGTTCTTTTAGGACTGCATTCCTCAGTATCGTGTGGGACACTGGAAAAGACTTGGTAAGAATACCTTTTATTCTATAGCAGTTAAGCTGTTACGGCACACGAGTCGTTCTGGCTCGTTAACACGCATCGGTGGCGTTTTCTTGGTCACGCATGTCCACGTCGCTTCCTGCCTCCATGCCAGTCCTCTTGATTTCTGGCTCTCCAAACACACCCTCTCTTTTTTTTATTTCTTTTTTTACAGAAAATATCAGGCAGTACATCGGCCACCACAACCTGCCACTCACGCTTGCCGGGGCCTCCTACGATGGAGTCTCAGTCAATGATGTCATCTTTAACGGGCGGAAGGCCGCGCAGAGCCTCGTCGGGGAGGTGTAGGTGGCCTGCTGTGTCATTGAAGGATGAATCCTCTACTTGAGTATCCGTTTGCCTCTGACTCACGGCTATTTTTTAATCCTGGTAGTGTCTGGTCTTATCCAAGAATTACCAGAGTAGGGTGCTGACTTTGTTCTCCCCTGGCTAAAACACCTCGACAGCTTGTCAAGATCTTTATTGTATTGGGTATTTCAGTGCCAAGTTAGAATAATAATTATAGAAAATCATAATCATACTTTGTGGTAATAATTATATTGCGCTTTTCATCATCTGAAAGTTCAGTGGCACGAAACTTGCCTCAACCACCACCAATGTGAAGCGCCCACCTGGGCCTTGTTCCAATCCAAATGAATGCCACCTTAACTTATTCCCTCCAATGGAGCGAGCCCTCCAGTCATGGGCGTAGGATTACGGGAGGACACGGGGGACGTGACCCCCTAATGTTTGGAAAGAGTCTAATTGTCCCCCCCAAGCATAACTGATCCCTGTCCCATGTGAAGCTTACATTCAATAAAGTCTACAACTTGACTTAAAATTATGCGGAAAGATATGTAACGCCCGTAAACATAGTATGAAATATTGACCCACCCCCTCGCTACTTCAAACAGTAGCCATGGTTTATCTCATGGACATGACAAGTTTGAGTTCATGAAAGCACAAATGGGATATGTCGTCAACAATCGGCTCCAGCCGATAATACTATGGACTTCAATTCCCATAACCCAGTGTTTTAGCCAGTGTTTTGTGTACGTTATGGAGATGTTCTCATCAGGTTGGTTGTAATGGATAAGTCAGACCACAAAAAAGGAGGAGAAACTTCACGGAGTATGAAATGGAGACTTTCGCTACGGGGGTTGAGCAGACGTTTTGTTTGGAGCAAAGGCGGCCATTCGTTTCACCTGAAACGGTCCTCTCAACTGAAAATCAAATCCCCACAGTGAATTAAAGTACCGCAGAGCCAGAAGTTTCCCCATTCAGACCTACTGTAGGTGCTGTTCCTAACTTAAGCTATTTCAGTGACGACACTATCTTTAACTACTTCTTACTTTTCTACAGGCTATGCCTTATATATAAAAAGTAAAATGTTTTTTCATAACAACAAGCAATGTATTACAGCCACAATTGCAATCCCAGAATTTTAACAAGGTGTTGATTTTTTTTAATGAGGTGTTTTTCATGTTTAGAGGGATTATTTCCCTTCTGAAGCCACATTCTGTTAGCAATAGCTATGCATGTCATGAAGAATAAAAGTCCAATAATTCACATTGTGCTATATTGCAGACAATTACAAAAAGAGAGGTAAAAATGCTTTAACTGATCAAATTAAACAAATTAAAGACTGAGGTGAATCAATAGGCTCCTAATTGTTGAAATTGTGGACACATGGTAACTAAAACTAGCTACTTGGTAAGTAATGAACAATTCAAAAGACAAAGCAAATGATAATGAGCCAAACCTGCATTGTGTTAATAAGTTTAAGGCAAAAATTAAGGAACTTAAAACACAAGTGTTCAACTACTGAATTAGGAGCCTATTGATTCACCTCAGTCTTTAAATTGATCAGTTAAAAAAATGGTTACCTTGTATTATTGTTTGCAAGATAGCACTGTAAGCAAAATGTGAACATGGGATAGTCTAAATGGTATGCACAACTATTTCTGACATAATAAAACAACTAATTAAGAAAAATGAACAGCTTGTTAAACCTTTGGGATTGTGGTTGGAACGAAAACCAGCATACACAGGGGGGACCCCAGGACCGAGTTTGAGAACCACAGAGTTTAAAATGTTAACTTATCTTAACCACTAATGTACTGATTAGCCTGCCATGGCTTTAGCTTTATATGAGAGCATCTCAAATCTCGTCTAGTGCTTTGGAAAAAATTTCCAAAATCTTCATAAATAAAACATTTTACTTTAGAAAATTCCCTGTGTGAGGTTGTATAGAAATGCGGGAAATTAGTTTTAAAAGGCTCAAATATTTTGGGGTGAGGACCCCCAGACCTCCCAATACTTTGTTCCCGCCTTGTGCCCCACCAACATCTCTTGATTTTCTCCCAATCAAAGCAGTCTAGAAACGGCGCTGACCACAGCAATTTCTCAATGATGTTATTTTTGATAGAAATCTGATTACTTGTACTAGAGCTCCAAGTGTAATAAACAATGTTAGCCATGTAGGAGACACAATGCGCTAGGCTACAATGTGCATTGCTTTGCTCATGGGAATGGTTGAGGGCCTGGGTCCAATAGTCATGGTTCGCTACTGTTGGATGGTATATTATTAGTGTCTCCCTCCATTATCATCACAAAGAAAATGTACTGTTTGTGGTCCCCCCCAATGTTCAAATGAAACCTACGCCCCTGCCTCCAGTAGCGTGTCATATGACGTATCTAAGGGAGCCCTTCCCAAGGGGTAGAATCCTCCCTCCAGTCACTTAATTTGCATTGAAACGCCCTTATTGGTGACGGCCATCTTGCGTCCGGGTCATTTTTGGGATTCCCCCCCTCCAATTGTCGAGGAGTGAGCATGAAGAAGCCAGCGTTTTCTCCTATTAGGAACGGGGCCGTCTGTCGAAGATAACACCTTCATCACCTTCATTGCTATGCCTACCCCTCGTTAAAGTAAGTTTCCAGTTGCCATTGTTTTAAGGTTTTATTTGTGTTTTGGCTTCATACCCCTGCCCCCCCAATAATGTTCATGGAGGGGGAGGGGGGGGCAGTGTAAATGTATTCTAATAGTTGTGTCAAGAGCTGCATAATGCTGAGCTGTGATATCCTAATGACAGCGTGGGGCTGCGTCTAGCAGGAACTTTTATCAGCATCCCGTTGTCCTCTCACAGGCCTGGAGATAAGATGGCCATAAGATGGCGGTTTGACCGATAAGATCAGCTTGTACTCCTGCACCCTCTTAGACTAGGACACTGCTCATGACGCAGTGATCAAGTGAATGTAGGTTCATTTAAATCATTTTAATGGAATCCACTTTGAATTTAACTTGAAAATTGATTGTAAAATTGAAACTCAACTCAGATTGTAATCTTGATCTTAATAGATTATATGAATAAAATAATGAATCATTGTCTGTATCATTGTTTTTAGTATATATATTTAAAGCCTCTATTAATGTAAAATGCTTTATTTTTTAACTGATAACAATAAATAATTTTTTTATTATTATAATTGTTGGTATTGGAATTTTTAACCAATTAAAAATGTTCTACTTTACATGGAATGGTCAATATTATACACTGTGTAGTATACGCACGTCCGACTGGCTTGGCCAGGTGCACGGCAAAAGTATGAAAGAATAATGAAAAAATAAAGAATCCCTTCACACCATCAAATGCTCCCTTGTGGTTTATTCAGGATGCGACGTTCCGACCCAAGAGGTCTTGGGCATGCCTGACGACGACCTCTGGGGTTGAAACATTGCATGCTGAATAAGCCAAGAGGGAGCATTTGCTGGTGTGTAGGTATTCTTTATTTTTTCAATAGTATACGCAGGCCAGTCTCAACGGAGACGAACACTAACTGAAACGTGTGCCCCTGGGTGACACTGTAGCCAGTTTAGCATTGCCTTCTGGGTCTACCAGCAGTGGTGGGCTCTCGGCTGGCCTTCTGGGGCTACCAGCAGTGGTGGGCTCACGGCTGGCCTTCTGGGGCTACCAGCAGTGGTGGGCTCTCGGCTGGCCTTCTGGGGCTACCAGCAGTGGTGGGCTCTCGGCTGGCCTTCTGGGGCTACCAGCAGTGGTGGGCTCACGGCTGGCCTTCTGGGGCTACCAGCAGTGGTGGGCTCTCGGCTGGCCTTCTGGGGCTACCAGCAGTGGTGGGCTCTCGGCTGGCCTTCTGGGGCTACCAGCAGTGGTGGGCTCTCGGCTGGCCTTCTGGGGCTACCAGCAGTGGTGGGCTCTCGGCTGGCCTTCTGGGGCTACCATCAGTGGTGGGCTCTCGGCTGGCCTTCTGGGGCTACCAGCAGTGGTGGGCTCTCGGCTGGCCTTCTGGGGCTACCAGCAGTGGTGGGCTCTCGGCTGGCCTTCTGGGGCTACCAGCAGTGGTGGGCTCTCGGTTGGCCTTCTGGGGCTACCAGCAGTGGTGGGCTCTCGGCTGGCCTTCTGGGGCTACCAGCAGTGGTGGGCTCTCGGCTGGCCTTCTGGGTCTGCCAGCAGTGGTGGGCTCTCGGCTGGCCTTCTGCGGCTACCAGCAGTGGTGGGCTCTCGGCTGGCCTTCTGGGGCTACCATCAGTGGTGGGCTCTCGGCTGGCCTTCTGGGGCTACCAGCAGTGGTGGGCTCTCGGCTGGCCTTCTGGGGCTACCAGCAGTGGTGGGCTCTCGGCTGGCCTTCTGGGGCTACCAGCAGTGGTGGGCTCTCGGCTGGCCTTCTGGGGCTACCAGCAGTGGTGGGCTCTCGGCTGGCCTTCTGGGTCTGCCAGCAGTGGTGGGCTCTCGGCTGGCCTTCTGGGGCTACCAGCAGTGGTGGGCTCTCGGCTGGCCTTCTGGGGCTACCAGCAGTGGTGGGCTCTCGGCTGGCCTTCTGGGGCTACCAGCAGTGGTGGGCTCTCGGCTGGCCTTCTGGGGCTACCAGCAGTGGTGGGCTCTCGGCTGGCCTTCTGGGGCTACCATGTCTTAATGGGAGCCCACAAACGGTGTCTCCAGCAGCCTGAAGAGCCGTGATGTTTTGTCTTTTTAAACAGACGTATGCAGGTCATGTCAGCCTGTCGCTATAGGCCCCCGCGGAGCGGCTTTGAGACGAGAGGTGGCGGGTGGAAACCTGTCATCTGTGACCTCTATTATCGCTCGCGTGACAGCGCTTGAAGAAGAACGTTTTTTGATAAACAACTGAAGTCGCTAAGCCTTCACCCTGCGGAGATGGAGAGGAACCCCCCTGTCAGTCATCGGCACCCCGATGCCGAGGATAAAACCCAAAGTTTTTCCATTATGTTTTCCACACCTTGGGAATCAAGGGGGAAAAAACGCATGCTGCAAATTTACATTCATCAAAAGAAATGCCTCGATTTAAGTGTTTTTTAAATGTATTTTCACCTCAAATTTGTTTTCTTGCCTTTTCGTGCAAATTTTCCAAAGGCCAACGGCAATTCACTTGACGGTGACGGCCATTTTGTTTCTGTGCGCTGCCTGTGAGGACCGCTAATGGCGCAGATGAAGGACAGTTTCACTGGGGACTTTCTGGCCTTTGTCATTTCAGCTTTTTAATTTGTTTTCTCCCCCCTTGAACCCCTGAATAAAAGCGTTTTTGAGCTCGAAATGGGCGAAATCATTAATGGATTTTTCCAAGTCATGTACAGCGACCTAATCCATAATGGATGGTTGCGTTTAAGAAAGGTCGGGTGCGAAGCGACTGCTTTGAAACCATTCTAACTGATGATTTTATAGGCTTATATTTATATTTCTGGCAGCAGTAATTGATCTTTGTCTTTAATTATTGATGTGCGCCTATTACTGACCGTAGAAGAGGAAGCGTACGGTCACTTCAGCGACGCGTGACATATGGTGAACGGTATGGGATGTGGAACTGCACTAAAGAAACACTGGCAGTACTCTGGTGTTAATTGATGCGGTTTGATGAGATCTTTTAAAAATCCATCAGGCCCCTGCCGACTGCCTCTACCCTGGTCTCTTGACAAGTTCTGCTTAATTAAAGCTGTTGGCACCCGTTCTAAAAGAAAGTGTAACCGCAGAGAGATCCAACTCATCCTGGGGTTTCCTCTAGTCTCCAGAAAGCCCAGGTAATGTGGTCTCTAGAGCAGAAAGGGTTGAGAGATGGTGTCTGATTTTTGTTTTTAATTACCTTGTTTTTAAAAAATAATATGTTACTTGTGACAAGCCCTCTGGTAATTAGTTTTATCTGGCCAGCCCCAATGTATTCAGCCTCTGTGCTTTCGAATGAATTCACTGGCTTTTATCGAGGCAGCGTGTGTGAATTTGCCAGCTGTGGTTTTTCTGAACGACTGCCCTGTGCCTTCACTGTTTTCCCAGCTGAAAAAGGCAGTCTTGACCCCCCTCTGTTTCCCTTTCAATCCAAGGATGGCAGGCTCTCTGAAGAACAAAAAAGAAAGCATGTTTCTGTTCAATCCTTTCTTTCTTGTTCCACCGTGTACTCTGCTGAGATGGAAATGGAACATCGTCGGGCCGAGACGCACTTTCACCTGCAGAGCTACCGTTCCTCTATGTCTTTCTTCAACACACTTTCACCTGCAGAGCTACCGTTCCTCTATGTCCTTCTTCAACACACTTTCACCTGCAGAGCTACCGTTCCTCTATGTCCTTCTTCAACACACTTTCACCTGCAGAGCTACCGTTCCTCTATGTCCTTCAACACACTTTCACCTGCAGAGCTACCGTTCCTCTATGTCCTTCTTCAACACACTTTCACCTGCAGAGCTACCGTTCCTCTATGTCCTTCTTCAACACACTTTCACCTGCATAGCTACTGTTCCTCCATGTCCTTCTTCGACAACCTTTCTTCTGCAGAGCTACCGTTCCTCAATGTCCTTCTTCAACACACTTTCACCTGCAGAGCTACCGTTCCTCTATGTCCTTCTTCAACACACTTTCTCCTGCAGAGCTACCGTTCCTCTATGTCCTTCTTCAACACACTTTCACCTGCAGAGCTACCGTTCCTCTATGTCCTTCTTCAACACACTTTCTCCTGCAGAGCTACCGTTCCTCTATGTCCTTCTTCAACACACTTTCACCTGCAGAGCTACCGTTCCTCTATGTCCTTCAACACACTTTCACCTGCAGAGCTACCGTTCCTCTATGTCCTTCTTCAACACACTTTCTCCTGCAGAGCTACCGTTCCTCTATGTCCTTCTTCAACACACTTTCACCTGCAGAGCTACCGTTCCTCTATGTCCTTCTTCAACACACTTTCACCTGCAGAGCTACAGTTCCTCTATGTCCTTCTTCAACACACTTTCACCTGCAGAGCTACCGTTCCTCTATGTCCTTCTTCAACACACTTTCACCTGCAGAGCTACCGTTCCTCTATGTCCTTCTTCAACACACTTTCTCCTGCAGGGCTACCATTCCTCTATGTCCTTCTTCGACACACTTTCACCTGTAGAGCTACCGTTCCTCAATGTCCTTCTTCAGAATGTTAATGCACATCAGAACTATTTCTTCATGGGACACAAATTCTTTCTTTTTGTAAAAAAATGGTGCGTAGAGGCCAAATGTTTTCCCACACACCGTTTGTGAATCACTGAATTAATAAGTAATAATAATAATTTGTGTCTTTATTACTCTGTAACTAGTGCGATGGATGCTGACACTCTGCATGATGTAGGCTTGAACATAGTCATTTTCTGATGCAGCACAAAAAATGTTTTTCTAAAAGATCAAAGGGCCAAGAGTGGCAGACCCTCCACATGCAATTAGGTAGTCTTATGACTCAGTTGGTAGAGCATTGTGCTATCAACACAAACACTGTGGGTTTGATCCCAGGGGACTACATATACTGAGAAATGCATGCATTCGTATACTGTACGTCGTTCTGGATAAAGCGTCCGCTAAGAAGCATGTATAAAAATAAAAACATGAAGTATACTTTGTATACTTCTTGTAGATGCTTTTATTCCATGCTTCCGATCGCACTGTGATTTCCGGTCTCTGGGATGCGCGTTTCTGCATGATAATCTGTAAACTGTGAAGAAGGGCGGGATTACGTGGTTTTAGGCAGTGGGTTTTGGCGGCGTTCCTGACACGATGTGAGAAAAAACCCCCCAGCTGGACTGCCAGGCAAGGAGATGGCCGGTGAGAAGGAAAAAAATATATATATTTACTCAGCTTAACAAATGTTCCCTCAGGAGGCGGGGGGGGGGTGTTCAGAGATGATCGTCCTCTCTGTGAAGCCGGGGGGGGGGGGGGACACGTAAAATTAATTGTGTTCCTTATTATAGGTACATAGGAACATGTGATGAGAGAATGAGGAGAGCGGGCCATTCAGCCCACGTACCTGCAGTGTAGAGAATGCAAAGCCATGTGTAAGTGTTGTGCAGAGCTGCAGATCGCCTCTCCTCCCAGAGATCCGTGCTCTATGTGCTTCCCGCTCCACACCTCCGCGGGAAAAGCTTTGTTCAGCTTCCCTCCCGTAATCCTCCCGCTGTGTAAATTGGCGCATAGCATGGCGGGGAGAGGATTGAGATTGCACAGAGTCGGCGTGTGTGTGTGTGTGGGGGGGAGCGGAGGTGTGGGCAGGAGCGAATGTGTGTGTGTTGGAGGAATGGAGGTGTGTGTGTTTGGAGAGCGGAGGTGTGGGCGGGAGCGTGTGTGTGTGTGGGGGAGCGGAGGTGTGGGTGTGAGCGTGTGTGTGTGTGTGTTGGAGGAGCGGAGGTGTGTGTGTTGGGAGAGCGGAGGTGTGGGCGGGAGCGCGTGTGTGTGTGGGGGAGCGGAGGTGTGGGTGGGAGCGTGTGTGTGTGTGTGTTGGAGGAGCAGAGGTGTGTGTGTGTTGGGAGAGCGGAGGTGTGGGCGGGAGCCTGTGTGTGTGTGGGGGAGCGGAGGTGTGGGCAGGAGCGTGTGTGTTGGAGGAACGGAGGTGTGTGTGTGTGTGGGGGAGCGGAGGTGTGGGTGGGAGCATGTGTGTTTATGTTGGAGGAGCGGAGGTGTGGGTGGGAGCATGTATGTTTGTGTTGGAGGAGCGGAGGTGTGTGTGTGTTTGGGAAGCGGAGGTGTAGGTGGGAGCGTGTGTTTGTGTTGGGGGAGTGGAGGTGTGCGTGGGAGCGTGTGTGTTTGTGTTGGAGGAGCGGAGGTGTGTGTGTGTGTTGGGGGAGCGGAGGTGTGGGTGGGAGCGCGTGTGTTTGTGTTGGGGGAGTGGAGGTGTGGGTGGGAGCGCGTGTGTTTGTGTTGGAGGAGCGGAGGTGTGTGTGTGTCTGTGTATGAGTTGGGTGAGGGGGTTCAGGCATCTAGGATCAGGGAGGGGGGGGTGATACCCTGATGTGTGAGATGGTCGGGGTGTAGGACAGTCTCCAGTGTGCTTTCAGTGTACTGCATGAATATGGAGGTCATTTGGGTGCCGTTTTAATTGCCCTCTATGTTTATATAAATGTATGTTGAAATAGCCAGGGGATGTAGGTGCAAAGGCTATCTGCATGAATGCATGCACACCTGCTCCTGCTTCCAGCGCTGCTCTGCATTGTTACCTGTTCACAGAGGCTTTTGCATTTGTACCGCCAACGTACCGCCAACGTACTGCCAACGTACCGCCAACGTACCGCCAACTTACCGCCAAAAGCTTGCGTTTTCAAGAGGTTTTAAAATCAGAGCATTTCCACTTGAGTCATTTATATGGCAAAGATTCTGTTATTTGCGGGAATCGAACAGTATCTTCTGTCAACATCAGAATCTAATTATTGATGTGTGCCTATAAATTCTACAATGAAGGTGCTGCTGGGTGACTCATCTCGTTAAAGGGATAGTTAACTTTCTGTTTTAAAAAAAAATTATTATAATTTTTTTAACGTTTCTTCAGTTTTGATGTTTGTTTTCTAATGGTCCAGACAGTTTTTTGTGTGGGATGAAGGATATTATATATTATATATATATTGTACAGAAGTCTCTGATGATCTTGCCTGATTTACATTGGCTGGTATGGGGATATGGGGGGAGGGTTGTGCTTTAAATAAAAAAATACATATGAAAATCTTCAATTAACTCCAAAGGACACTGCTTTATATCTGAACACATTCATTTCATGAATGTTTATTCACAATTATGGACATAAATCTGCTTTTATAACTTGCCGGTGATCGGTGCTACTTTCCTTCAGTGCAGGTCTCAGGTTGCATGTGCCGTCCGAAATAGTTCTCACCGAAAATAGGATTAAACATGACTTAAAAAAATAAAAATACATAAAAATTCAATTGGAAATGTACTAATTTGCAAGCTCTGGAGGCATAACTGTTTCACAAGCTGCTTCAGAGTTACTGGAAGTCTATTCTGCTGTAAACCCGGAACCCTCAGATGCCCCTATAGCAGCCACAGTAAAGCCACCACGTCATCAGAAACGTCTGTAAGCGCCTAAAACGTCCTTCATCACATGCATGCGCTCTCTGGGCCAATGGAAAATACACACTAATATGGAAATCACATTAAAAAAAGATTCCAGAAAGTAAACTGTCCCTTTAAGGCTCTGCTACAGTGTGTGGATGGGCCCCATGGTCTGGTGCTGAATCCAGACTGGACGTGTCTTGAACTGGTAGCTCCGTGGAGTAATAGATACTTGGCTGTGGTGTTACCCAGGGTGAGTGCGTCTCATTGCTGACCGGCAACCCCTTCTGGTCAATCAGAGATTCAAGCTACACGTGAAGTGTCTTCCTGTGTGCAAGCTTAGCTGTGGACTATGGTAGGAAAAGAAGCAGTGGCTTTGTGTCAAGTGTATCAGAGAGAGAGAGAACATGCTCGTCTGCGCTCTCCCTGATTGGTGGAACAGGTTGTAGGAAAACTATGGACAAACTGACTGTGACATCATCCATTGACTGTGGGCTTGTGAAAAGTGTTTTGAAGCTGCGGAAATGCAGTTTTGTGCTGCCATGTTGTACAAAGCTTGGAGCCATAGACTGTGCGGAGCAGGGGGACTCTTATGTGGTCATTATGTCTGGACAGGGTCCAGTTCATCCACTAAGCGTGTGAGATACGTGCAGTGAATAGGCGGTGCAGCAAACTGTCCCTCAAAATATTAAAATACTGTCCAAACAACAGAATAACATAGCAAATTGGCACATGGGGAGACATTAGATGAAGAAAAAGCACCTATTGCAGACAAATTTAATGACGACTTATTTTGACCGCGTATACCATCGACTTGCATTGAAAAACATGTTTGAAAGACTTATGCTGGAGCTAACCGCACTGGCGCTAGAAACCGCTCGCAACAAGACCATGAAGTGAGCTTCAACAGTGAGCTTCCGTGATGTTTTTCAGGTACCGGGAAAAGTGGGTATTCCGTGATATTTTCCAGGTGCTGGGATTGCTGATGCTGTGACAGGGGACAGGCAGGGTATTTACCGTCCGTGTCGGACTTTAGCTTTTTTCCCTGGACTGTCAGCCGGTTTATTTTATAATGGCTTTTCACCGGCCCGTGTTTTACGCTTTCAGTCGGGAATGCGTAATCCTGACTGCTGGCCCGTTTCATCTTCCCCGCAATGACCATTTGGGAGGGGGCATACTAACATGTGAGCACGCGCACACACACACACACGCACGCACCCGCATGCACGCTCTCTCGCACACACACGCACGCACGCATGCTGTCTCACACACACACACACACACACACACATAATCACATGTGCATGCACGCACAAATTCCCGCTGCTGCACCCTCACGACTCGTAGCCTTCACCCTGAGGAGGGCGCGGCACGACTGACCTTAACTCCTCCCACCTCACCGTATCTCAACACATTGTGCAATCAGGCATGAGACACAACCCTCCCTCGGTACCTCATTAGTTACACGTGATGAAAAATGAGGGGTGTTTGGGGAGTGGGGGGGGGGGGGCGCAGACACAGTTATGATGATTTGAAAAGGAGGGAAAATAACTAGCTGCTGTTGCCTGGTGATGGTGAAAGGGTGGAATTTCTGAGCAATTAACTACTACTTCACCTCCTAAGCCCACAGTGTGCTAGAGCGGCTTCTGTATCTCCACATTATACCTCACCTCCTAAGCCCACGGTGTGCTAGAGCGGCTTCTGTATCTCCACATTATACCTCACCTCCTAAGCCCACAGTGTTCTAGAGCGGCTTCTGTATCTGCACATTATACATCACCTCCTAAGCCCACGGTGTTCTAGAGTGGCTTCTGTATCTCCAAATTATACCTCACCTCCTAAGCCCACAGTGTTCTAGAGCGGCTTCTGTATCTGCACATTATACCTCACCTCCTAAACCCACGGTGTTCTAGAGCGGCTTCTGTATCTCCACATTATACCTCACCTCCTAAGCCCACGGTGTTCTAGAGCGGCTTCTGTATCTCCACATTATACCTCACCTCCTAAGCCCACGGTGTTCTAGAGCGGCTTCTGTATCTCCAAATTATACCTCACCTCCTAAGCCCACGGTGTTCTAGAGCGGCTTTTGTATCTCCACATTATACCTCACCTCCTAAGCCCACGGTGTTCTAGAGTGGCTTCTGTATCTCCAAATTATACCTCACCTCCTAAGCCCACCGTGTTCGAGAGCGGCTTCTGTATCTCCACATTATACCTCACCTCCTAAGCCCACGGTGTTCTAGAGCGGCTTCTGGATCTCCAAATTATACCTCACCTCCTAAGCCCACGGTGTTCTAGAGCGGCTTCTGTATCTCCACATTATACCTCACCTCCTAAGCCCACGGTGTTCTAGAGCGGCTTCTGTATCTCCACATTATACCTCACCTCCTAAGCCCACCGTGTTCGAGAGCGGCTTCTGTATCTGCACATTATACCTCACCTCCTAAGCCCACCGTGTTCTAGAGCGGCTTCTGTATCTGCACATTATACCTCACCTCCTAAGCCCACGGTGTTCTAGAGCGGCTTCTGTATCTCCACATTATACCTCACCTCCTAAGCCCACGGTGTTCTAGAGCGGCTTCTGTATCTCCACATTATACCTCACCTCCTAAGCCCACGGTGTTCTAGAGCGGCTTCTGTATCTCCACATTATACCTCACCTCCTAAGCCCACAGTGTTCGAGAGCGGCTTCTGTATCTCCACATTATTTATTTCTTTATTTATTGTGGTTTTCTTTCAATCAGCCAAGGAAATTTAGGCCTTGGAAACGAGCTGTGAGGATTTGACTTAATTTCAGTTAATTTAACTTAAGTCAGTGAATGTCTTAAATTAAGCATTAAAGGGGCAGTTCACCCAAAAATTTAATTTTGATATGTTTCTACATAGTGCTATCTATCCATCCAGATAGTTTAACTAAGAACTCACTAGTTTCGTAGATATCCGCTGCAGCTCACAGAGATATCACCCTGATAGAACGGGCCTCAACGGGTCCAAAGTTAGTGGCGCCAAAAATGTACATTCTAAAAAATCAACAGCTTACTCCAGAACATCCCCAGACATTGTTTTGCACGTAAAAAAAAAAAACGACTTTCTACCAAAGTATGCCAACTGCTTATATCCATGCAATATGTTGATATATGGGCCCCCCTGCACCTATAGATGTGGGTCACACTTTAAATGAAGTCTCCATATAAAGGCTTTATGTACCACATATAAAGCCTTCATAAACGTGACATGGGTGTATAGTTTATACATCATACATAAGCAAATGTCATGCTTCATAAAGGGTGACATAAGACCTTATTATGCAACATGCCAAACGTGCCACAGTTAGCCTAGCATCCTACATTAGCATGTTTTATGTCTGTATATAAAATGTCTGTATCATGTTTAGCCATTAGCCAGGTGACATTGTTGGTTATGACACATTTTGCATAAGGTGTTATGTCACCCTTTATGAAGCATTATGGCACGTTTATGAAAGCTTTATATGTGCTATATAAAGCCTTTATATGGAAACTTTGTTTAAAGTGTGACCTAGATGTGATATGGGACGTGCACCTTGCGGCCCTCCTGCACCTTCAGGGGATAGATGTGTATTGGGACCTGCATGAAGGACCCCCCCTGCACCTTCAGTGGATAGATGTGATATGGAACCTGCATGAAGGGCCCCCCTGCACCTTCAGTGGATAGATGTGATATGGGACCTGCATGAAGGACCCCCCTGCACCTTCAGTAGATAGATGTGATGTGGGACCTGCACGGTGGGCCCCCCTGTACCTTCAGTGGATAGATGTGATATGGGACCTGCATGAAGGGCCCCCCTGCACCTTCAGTAGATAGATGTGATATGAGACCTGCATGAAGGACCCCCCTGCACCTTCAGTAGATAGATGTGATATGGGACCTACATGAAGGACCCCCCCTGTACCTGCAGTGTATAGATGTGATATGGGACCTGCGTGAAGGATCCCCCCTGCACCTTCAGTAGATAGATGTGATATGGGACCTGCATGAAGGACCCCCCTGCACCTTCAGTAGATAGATGTGATATGGGACCTACATGAAGGACCCCCCCTGTACCTTCAGTGGATAGATGTGATATGGGACCTGCATGAAGGACCCCCCTGCACCTTCAGTAGATAGATGTGATATGGGACCTACATGAAGGACCCCCCCTGCACCTTCAGTAGATAGATGTGATATGGGACCTGCATGAAGGACCCCTCCTGCACCTTCAGTAGATAGATGTGATATGGGCCCTACATGAAGGACCCCCCCTGCACCTTCAGTAGATAGATGTGATATGGGACCTGCATGAAGGACCCCTCCTGCACCATCAGTAGATAGATGTGATATGGGACCTGCATGAAGGACCCCCCTGCACCTTCAGTAGATAGATGTGATATGGGACCTGCATGAAGGACCCCCCCTGCACCTTCAGTAGATAGATGTGATATGGGCCCTACATGAAGGACCCCCCCTGCACCTTCAGTGTATAGATGTGATATGGGACCTGCATGAAGGACCCCCCTGCACCTTCAGTGTATAGATGTGATATGGGACCTACATGAAGGACCCCTCCTGTACCTGCAGTGTATAGATGTGATATGGGACCTGCGTGAAGGATCCCCCCTGCACCTGCAGTGTATAGATGTGATATGGGACCTACATGAAGGACCCCCCCCCCTGCACCTTCAGTAGATAGATGTGATATGGGACCTACATGAAGGACCCCCCCTGCACCTTCAGTAGATAGATGTGATATGGGACCTGCATGAAGGACCCCTCCTGCACCATCAGTAGATAGATGTGATATGGGACCTGCATGAAGGACCCCCCTGCACCTTCAGTAGATAGATGTGATATGGGACCTGCATGAAGGACCCCTCCTGCACCTTCAGTAGATAGATGTGATATGGGACCTACATGAAGGACCCCCCCTGTACCTGCAGTGTATAGATGTGATATGGGACCTGCGTGAAGGATCCCCCTGCACCTTCAGTGTATAGATGTGATATGGGACCTACATGAAGGACCCCTCCTGTACCTGCAGTGTATAGATGTGATATGGGACCTGCGTGAAGGATCCCCCCTGCACCTGCAGTGTATAGATGTGATATGGGACCTACATGAAGGACCCCCCCTGCACCTTCAGTGTATAGATGTGATATGGGCCCTACATGAAGGACCCCCCTGCACCTTCAGTGGACAGATGTGATGTGGAATGTGCACCTCAGTCCCCAGCCTCACGTTGAGTGGATAGATGTGGTGAGCCGATCCTCAGGCACACCCACCCCATGGCTCCCAGAGCTGCCATCGTACAGCACGCCCAATCTTCTCCTCGCGTTTAAACCTTTTTGTTTTCATGGCCTGGCAAGCGACTTTTATTGCTCTCTCCTAAACGCCCCGAAGCCATTATATACCTACTTAATAAGCAACGTCTGTTGGAGGTCATTAATCAGTAAATTACGCTCTATTCAGAGACGCTGCCAATTGGCTCCACGGCAGTGGATAAATCTCTCCCTGTGTCTACGCGGTAACGTGCTGAAATATTAATGTGTCTTACAGTCTCTAACGTGTGGCTTCACGTCTTCACAATGAATGTGTATCGCCGAGCCAACCCCGTCACTCCCCGTCTCCTCCCAGATTATTTTTTTGGGGTGTTATTATTAGACACCTAACCCTTACCATCTCTGGTCTTATCTATCTTTAAGTAAGCGTGAGGGGTGAGACGTTGATTAATTGGATTTGGGATATCAACCAAAAAATGAAGGACATTGATTAAAAATAATAATGAACAAAGTAAAGAACAGGGGCACCTATTTGCCTGATGCAAAAAAAAAAAAAAAGGTCTTAACTTATAGTTGCAACGCCTAATCCCCCCCCCCCAAAAAACGATCCCACCGGAACAAATTTAAGAGCCCACGCAAATATCTCTTTAACGGGGATTTTGAGCATTCCCCCCCTCATTGCTGCGTTCCTGCGTTTTTACACACTCAGCAGGCTTAAGGGGTGGTAATGAATTTTAACACAGGTGAAATTGGTACAACGCTAAAATGAGACAGACAGCGTCTCACCCTGCTCGGCTGCAGTCTGAAGCTCCGTGCCCTCAGAGTGAAAGTGATTCGAAATAATGAACATGTCTTTTTCTCCATTACAGGTTTTCATCGCTACTGCTCGGAGCTCAGCTTTAAAGATGACATATACCTGGTACATTACCAAGGAACAGGGACAGAAATACATTCACCCCACGTGAATTATTGAATATTAGAGACTATGGTGTGTTTTAAAAAAAAAAAAAATTGTAATCATTATATATTGTATACTTTTGTTGTTCTGTATTGCTTTTTTGTGTTTGTTCGCTGACGGATGTGTTCAATTGTGAAACTGGATATGACTATCTTCCCAAAGAAAGGTACCTGAGCTTTGAGAAATTGCTTTAATAACCTACAGTCCAAGAATATGTGAAGGGTTCCATTCCAACAAATGGTCTCTCAATTTTCCAACTTCCAACAGCTTGATAACAATTTTCCCAATTTTCCTGCAGCCTAAAATGACCTTTTCAGAATGTTAAAGGAAGAAGAACCCCTTTAAGGTAATTTCACAAGAGGGCGTAAATTGCAGGAAGAAAAGTGAACAAAAAACGTTTCTTGCTTCTTTTCAGCGCTGGACCTGAGGCGTGATGCAGTTAAATCCAAAACTGGAACAGGAGCTTCTTGTGTTAAAGTTTGAGCAGTTTAGTGCTTGGGGTCCTTCTCCTGCCTTTGAGGCTCTGTACAGCTTTAGGTTTGGTCTGGAAGAACGCAACGGCTATATTCTTAATATTTAAGTACCTCTCTTATCAATTTAGGCTTTTAGTTAAACTCCCACTGGCCCTGGAGACATTATGTAACCAAACCAAACCACTCCCGCTCCGGGCAACAATCTATAATGAGGCAGGGGGTTTAACATTTTAAAGTGTGTTTTTAAGTTTTAAAGCGTGTGCGTGTGCGTGTGCATGTGCGTGCGTGTGCTAGCCAGAGAGAGGACAGTTAACAGTGTATTCTTCCCAACACAAAGTGCACAGTTGCATTGTGTTTATGCAGAACAATCTTTGGATTCTATGGTCTTTGTTTGGGCCTTACTGCCGAGCGGGTTTTGTTGCAGTGAGATTTCAGACTGGATTAAATTGGCTCACATCCTGGATAGAATAATAATAATAATAATAATAATAATAATCACTACTATGTACTTGAAAATGTGCAGCCGCCTGGTGTTTTATAAGGGAAAAGACCTGTCAGAAGATCAACATTGTCATCAATTTATTTCACTGCCCACTCCAGTCTCTTCAGTAATGATAGCATTAGCATTAGCATTAGCATTAGCATCAGCTTCCTCTTGACCGCTCTTGTTTTGCAGGGTTTTTTTTAGACTGAAGAGGTGGTTGAAAGGCACATATTTCAATTGAAATCCTTAAATGTATTAAACCATTTCATGATTTATCTGGAGATGGGCACAGTGACCTTAAAATACGCCACCTGCCTGAGATCAGAAGCAAACAGTAATGAGACAGAGCAAGAGTGCCCACTTTTGTACAAAAAGAGCCGGCAATTTGGGGCCAGGCCTCTATTCTATCCCCACACTAAAAGACCTGATTGAGCAAATACAGGCTGTTGTGGAGACTGTGGAGCAGACGGTAGACTCTGATTGGCTCATCAGGTGAATCAGACATTTCAGTGCCGGGCTGACCTGGAATGCTATGAAGTTAAAGATATCTTGTATCTAATCATGGAAGTTAAAAATAAAATAGATTTAATAAAATTCTGATACTGATTTGGCACAAAGAGCACATTTTTATTTATTTATTTTGCTCTACCAGGTTCTTGGCCTATGGAACCAAAAGGACAGGACCCCAGCAGACGCAGGGAAACATGTCAGCTCCACAAATGCAGATTATATCCAAGAAGACACAGGAAGTAGCCCTGCTCGCCCAAATCAAGATATCTCATTCATCCAGGTGGCATCGAATGATTTCTTCTATCTGTGTAAAAACAGATTTTTACTTCCTGAAAGTAGCCTGCTCAAAAGTGACATGTTTTTTTTTTCAGGGACACCATATATTTTACATACTTTAATAGATAGATTTTTTTTTTTTTTTTTTTATTTGTTTCTGATTTTTCCCTTTTTCTCCCAATTTAGTAGCCAATTGAACCCCTATTCTAATTCAATTCCCCCCCGTGTAGCAACTGCTAGAGAACCACCGCTGCACAACCCCGTCTCGGTATATTTAGAGAGGACACTACGTCCTCTACAGGGCGCAGCTCCTGACCGTGACACGCCCTGGGTTCTACTGTGCGCAGCGGTTCTCTCCGAGCCCCTCCCCCCACCCGGAAGCGACCGCCAATTGTCGCTTCCACAGGGCACCGGCCACGCTCGGCTATGTAATAGATAGATTGTTAATTGCCAGATTAATTTTTATTTATTTATTTATTTTCCCAGTAATGCACCCATAACCTCCAAATGTCTTTCAATACCCTCATTATTCATTCTTTCTTTATTAAAAAATGTGTGTGTTTGGAATGGGGGAGGAGAGAGAGAGGAGATAAATATACGTATCTTTTTTATATTCGATACTTGTCCGTGCCCATGATTGCGCAAACAAGGTTTAGCATTTCGGGATGAGAAGAATAAATAGCAGCTCTTTCCGCCACGTCATTGTCGCCGCAATCAGCAGCCGCTGGCATTTGCACTAAGCGGGAGCCGAGTGTCCTGAAGCAGCCCCCGGTGACGGGGCCGCACGGCAGGACCAGCATTAAACCGCCGACCCGACCCGGTTACTGCTCTCAAGTCACGTCCCAGGGCCCGGAGACGACGAAGGCTCACGGTCTTTAGGAATTCTTATTAGGAGGCGTAACCGAGATCGCTGCCATTGACCTGCTTTTAAAGCTCATTGACGTTGTCATATTTAGCGAGGTAGCTTTTCTGAGTGTTGACAAACGTATGGATTGGGCTGTATAAAGTATAAACAAAAATGACAGTTTGTATCTGTAACCTTCACATGTTCTTTTGTAACCATGGCAGTTCCTTCTGTCCATTTTGCTTCTGGGTTGTAAAATATATGAAGAAGTGTGTTTGTTTGTGGGGATCAATATCGACCTGTACATATACTGTAGGTCAGTGGTCCCCAACCCTGTACCTGGAGATCTACCGTCCTGTCAGTTTTCACTCAACCCTAACTAAGCACACCTCATCCAACAGCTAGAGATCTCATTCAGCAGCTAATTAGTAGAATCAGGTGTGCTGAATAAGGGTTTAAATGAAAACCTACAGAACAGTAGATCTCTAAGAACAGGTTTGGGGATTACTGCTGTAAGGTTACCTGCCTTTCCATTCCTGACTTCATAATAAATAATACACTAATACGATATGCCAATACGAGTTATACATGCAACTGGAGGTGAGAAGTTGCCCTGATTAAGTCCAGGGTGCCCTGACTAGAGCTTGGGCTCTCGTATTATTCTAGCAACTTCCTTGATAAGACCAAACCGCAACTATATTCTATTCTATTCTATTCTATTATATTCTATACAGCCTGAGGAGAAGCCAAAGGCATAAGCACTAAGCACTAAAGGAGTAGTGTATTCCCATCAAACCAAACTGCTTATATTGATTGCATCAAGGCTATGATTTTTAAATTAAAGAAATGAAAGTAATCGTACGACAGGCGTGAACAAAGGAAGCAGATTACTTGAATAATTACTAAACACGTCACCCACAGCGTCACAGTCTGTTAAAAAAAAATATATATAAAAAAATTTATCTTTCACTTAATTTCCATTAAGTTGAGAGGAAAATGAAATTCCTTACTAATGGTAGAGTCTGCTGTGGAATATGTTGAGTCAAACAGGGTCCAGGAAGGGCTTGAAAAGGTTGCTTTTCCCCATGTTTTTGCCATCACCCCATCCCCCATCCGTCAACAAAGTTACAACAGACAAAATTAATCTCATTTCATGGTTCACCGACTACTGTTGTGAATAACAAGTACATTTCAAATTATGACCAGGCTTGTTTTGTTTACTCTACTGTGTATATGTCCTTATACACAATGTTCAGTTACAAGATAACGTCGGTGTTGAAACAGAATCTGTTTACTATTCTGGTTGTGATGTAAGGGTGTATTATTCCCTCTCGTGGGAGTGCTGCCATTTTCTGTCATTTATGTTCATCAGTTCCTCTGGATGAACAGACGTGTGGCGTAGTCTTTATGGCGGCCAACTCTCAACCTCATATACCCTTCCCCCATGAGGCTGCTGGTTCTCTTCCTTGCCACTGTACTGTAATCCTGTACCCCTCTCTGGGGGAGGAGCAAAGGCTTCAGGAATGGTGATTAATCAGTGACAAAACCCTGGAGCCAATCAGGGTTCTGCAAATGATGTCACTAGAATGACTGATGTTATACAGGATTTCAAAGCTATAAGGACTACCATTGTGGCTAACGAGTGGGTTGAGAGCCAGCTTCATTTTATTTGACATTTTCTACAATTTTTATTTAACTTTTTTACAACGAGCAGTCTTTTTGCAGTATTGCTGTATGGTCTCCCTTTATACCGATTAGCCACAGAGTGAACGGGCCACACGGATTCTTTTAAGCCTCACAGTTAGGTGCCTCACGACTCTCATTTTCTCACAGGCACACACACACAGACGCAGACACAAACACACTTAGAAATCTTCCTCGTTCCCAGACTCCCAGGGAGAATTTCATGGGGTTTTCCCCCTCCCTTCTGTATATCGGCTCACACACAGCTCAGCACTCCATTGTCCTGAATGCATGTTCAGAAGCCGTACTTCCAGCCGTTAAAGGAATTAACCAAATCCTTTAGAGCTGAAAGTTTGAAGTCAACCCACATCCAGCATGCTAGCAGCTATTTAAAAGGACACTTGGGCCTCGAATAACTACCTCTGCCGCATCATTAAGCCGTGCGCTCGCAGAACACTCTTATTTTTGCCTTTAGATTTACATTTCAATATAATATGAGCCATGAGAGTGTTTTCTGAGATTAGATATGGGTTGTAAAGTCTTGGCAAATTCCCGCGCACGTACACCCAATATATTTAAGAGTTTTTATTTATTTATTTATTTATTTTCAGTATTCGTTCTAAAAATGGCTTTCTCCACAGACACTTTGGGAATTTTCCAGCGTCGGGTTGATGGATGAAACTACCACCTTTGAGCTCATAATAAAAACGCTTTACTAATACATTTCTTTTTGTTTGATGTGTGGGTGTATGCCTGGACTCTCCCATTTAAAAAATATTTACAAGGTATTTAGCTGTGCTATAAAAGCTTAAAAGCTCTCTGCCAGGTTGATTACAAATCTTTTCCAAGTGCCAACTTCTGTTTGTATTTCATCGGCCCAACAATTCACTTGATCTGAAATTTTTATAAATTTGATCCTTACAACAGAAGCACACACACACTCACCAGCCCTCCAGGAATAAAGTTGTGCATTCCTGACCAAGTTATTGATAAAAAACCGGAGCAAGCAAGCATGGGGTTTTTAATGACAGCCATCGCATAGATAGACAGAGAGAGATAGAGAGCGTTACGGCCGTTCTGTACAGATAAACCAGACCTTGCCAGAGAGTATTTCCCTCTTCCAGTTTCAACACAACAGGAACAAAAGTTTGAAAAACTCAGATGTTGTGAACAGACTTTCAATTGATGATTTCAATTTACTGTCACAGCTTGGCATTCAAACTTAAAATCAAAAAGGAAACGATGATCCTTGTGGTATTCTGTGGCCAAACTGTGGCCCTGACCCCCGATCGTTAATAAAACTCACCAGGAGAGGAGATGCCATGACACCCTAGATATGCCTCAGCGTGGGATTTAATTGCCTAAATACATTCCCTTTGCTGTTTGTGAGAGAGAAACAGGCAGCATTCTTAAAGTCAGGTCAACCAGAGCAGGCTACTTAGTGACAATGTAATGGAGTTGTATGGACCATGAACAAGCTTGCCCTATCCAATTATATTGTCTTTCTCAAAGGCTGTTTCATTGCATACAGTATATGAGAAGATTATGACATGCTACTGTAATAAACTTTTGGCTGTGGCCTTTTGAGAGCAACGACAGCGGCAGCTTGACATGACGTGATGTGTGTCCTGATGTGACTTGTGACATGAAGTTCCTGATCAATGGGGTCGCCAGTCACTCATGCATTTTGAAAATATAGGCCTGCAGAGAAACAACCGCATCCGTCCTCTGCTGCATGAAGTGAGCGCGTGTGTCCAAACCTGCAGGAGGTCACAGAGGTTAACCGCATCCGTCCTCTGCTACATGAAGTGAGCGCGTGTGTCCAAACCTGCAGGAGGTCACAGAGGTTTTGTTTTTTTTCTCTTTTAAATGTGGGCCCTCCTGAAGGCTGCAGAAATCAGGTGTTCCATAATGGTGTTTAAGTGAACGAGCACCACTGAGCTGTGTGCCAATGCCAAAATAGAACGGCCACTCTTCTATAGTACTAGGCCTCACCTAGCACCCCCGCCCCCCGGCCCCAAATCCCTGATAAATGGAGAGCTGCAATTTCCCATACCCCCCCCACACAGAAACACACACACGCACGCATGCACACACACTTTCAAACCTTTAACAAAAGGGAAACAGTCGCTGCACAGACCTTGCAACAATTCATACAGCTCATGCTTTTTTTGAGCGGTGCGTTTCTAGCCATTCAGGAGTGTTAAATGAAGAAAGGAAGAGAAAGAAAGAGAGAGAGCTGGCGGAAGTGAGGAAGGGTGAAGAAAGGAGGGCAGATAATTAGGTTGTGCATCATACCCCCCGATCCTCCGCTTTAAAAACCCCTCTTTTTTTCAGAATGAGGCAGAGCGGCTCGAAGGGCTTCAGAGGAGCAGGACAATTACGGCGGTGTCATTCGACGACTAGCAATAATGGCGGCAGAACGAGGGGGGGGGGGGTGAGAGGGAAAGGGAACAGGGAGAGGACAGGGGTGTAATAACAGCAAATTCGATTTAATGAGCCCATCAGTAAAACTAATATGGGTGGACCACTTTCTGCTCCTTGTTCCTCTTTGGAAAGCCCGGGGCACCGGGGCGCATATTACAGTAAACCTGGGGTGAAGATCGGCTGAACCTTGGGATATGCCCGTGACAGTAATAGCAGCTACTATGTCTGAAATGTATTGCACTATTAAATCAACATCGCTCTCTTTCTGCTTCCACTGATCTGCCATTAGCCTGTAGTGATGCTATGCGCCTATTTCAGTAATGAGCTTTTGTGATTTCAAGTCACTGTTATTGTTTGTGTATGTGTGTGTGTGTGGGGTGGGTGTGACTGGCAGATGTAAACATGATTTTTTCAGTGTTCTTCTTTCCTTCTCTCTTTTCTGTACTTCTCTCTTTTTTTTTAAATATTGGGGACATGGGCTGTCAGGCCTGCCAGCATAATGGGATATATCTTTAACTTAGTTTGAAGGTTCAATTCCCAGCATGTAATTACATTTTTTTGATTGGACAAATGGGAACATTATCTCTCTCCATCACTCTCTGCGCCCCCCATCGCTGATCCCTTTATCTTTGAGTCTTCTCTTTTCTCTTTCTTTATGCTCTGCCATCACCTCCAGCATCACACCATCTCCATTTGGCATTTTCCTTTCCCCTGAATGCTTTCTTTCTTTGTTTTTACCACATCAATTGCACTGATTTTACTGGTATAGGACACACACCATCCCGGATGAGCCCCCCTCCCAACGGTTATTAACCTCTACTATTTTCTGGTTAATCAGAAAAAAACACCTGGGGCGTGACTGAATACGACCCCTGTTCCCTGTCCACTCAGACCCCTGTCTACTATGTGCCCTGTCCCCTGACTTTGCAAGCAGTGTGCGAAATAAATCCCACAAAACTTTCCAAACTAGTGAGGAAGTAGTTTGTAATATATACTATATATTTTTATTTTTTATTGAGAATATAAATCAGTTAACATATGACGATTGTTACAAAACGTAGATTATGAATGAAGATAGAATTAACAAAAAAAATAATAATTGTAGTTTGTAATATGACCCACTGTACCATGGATATGCATATACGCTCTATGTCTTTTACGTCTTTACTTCCGGGTTACTTACCGAAATTGTCGGATGAGTGCATCATTCTGCAGATGAGTGTGGTCCTGAATTCCCTCAACAAAACCCCCGGAAATAAGGGGTTCATCCTGGTGTTTTAAGTGCCCCCATTTGTGAGAAAAAGTCGCCCACTCAAAAGTTGTTTGACGAAGTGGACTGAAATATGCGCCCTCAATCTGTCCGCTGGACTGACCGCGGACTTTTGCCTTTCATAGTCGAGCGTACCAACCCCCCTTTGTAGACTACATTTCCCATAATTTTCGCATGCAATTTGCAAACAACAATAGTGTCCTTCACGGACATAGATTACGGTGTGTAGAAGGTATGCTTTTAGGTGAAATGACAGGTGTCTGCATGGAAGCAAAAAAAGGACTGCTGCAGGGACCCCCCCCCTCGGGCACAAGCAGAGCAATAGGGAGCGAGAGACAGAGAGAAAAAGAGGGAGAAAGAGACAGAGAGAGAGGGAAACAGCAGTACACAGCAGAGAGAAAGAAAGGAAGAGAGAAATAGAGAGAGGGGGAGAGAGCGAAACATCAGTAAACAGCTGAGCGAGAGAGACAGGGAAGGAGGGAGGGGGAGAGAAAGAGAGAAAACAGAAGAAAAAACAGCAGTGTCTCCACAGGACCTCCTCAAAAGCCGATGAGCCTGGAAGCCCATAGGAGGCCGTGGACTACAGGCAGATCCTTCTGTTTGCTTAAGCTGCCTACACTTTAGAAACCTCAGATGTTTGTCTGCCACCCTTAAATATCTAAACGTTTGAAATCTTTTTATTCACCAAAATGTGAGTGGCTGCATGTGAAGCAGTGGCTCATTAAGAGGGATTCTGCAGATTGGGCTCATATACCCAGTGCAATTGATAATAAATTAATTTCACTGGCGAGCAAACTCTGCGTGTGCCCGAATGCTTTCTCCTCATTACATTTACACAGGGGGGGGTTGAAGGGTGTTCAGAGGGTGTTCAGAGAGCATCTCTTTGAAGCCCCTTAGAAGGATGGTATCCAGGGTTTGTAGGGATGGTATCCAGGGTTTGTAAGATTTTATCTCTGAATGCCTCATTTGTGACTATGGAATGGGAATAGAGTCTGTGCAGGTGGAGAATGAAACTCATTTCAGTAATGAGAAAGGCAGCTGAAGGTCATTAAGCAGTTTTAACCTTACATTCAGGCAAAGATATGAATATTCATAAACAGACAGTCATTCGCCATATGCTTATTGAAACACCCACAACACACTGCTCAAACCAGGGTATACGCATAGTCAGGTAAACACCACCCTCTGTATTATACATATTTTTACAACCACCCTCACAAATCAACACAAGTAACCAAATAGGTCCTCACAAAGACATGCACAAACAATACAGCCCAAAGCAGGTCCTCACAAACCCCTACCTCCACCGACACACACACAGATACACACATACACAGATACACACACACACATACACACAGATACACACACACACAAATACACACACACACATACAAAGAGCCAGTGTTGGTGACTTTACTATTTGTTAGAAAGGCGCCGTCTGATTGTTGTTATTTTTTTTGTGTGAGGCAGGACCTCAGCGTAACATCAGCGTAACATCTCATCCAAAAGAAGTCACCATCTACAGTGCAGCGCCCCCTCTTGGCACCGGAACCACTTTCAGCAGCAAGCTTGTTTTCCCAGGAAGTCTCACATCAAAATGAATACCGAGCGCTACCCTGCTTAGCTTCAGTTGTTTGACATATTCAGTCAAGTAGATGTACTTCAACCCTCTCAGCTTAATGCATACTGTAAAAAAAGTACTCAAATGTCACTTTATCTGAACACAAAAATTATAAGCTTTTACGTTAAAAAAAAAAAATTCTTTTGAAAATACGATTTATTTAAATATTAAGCTGGTAACAGTTTGCATAAGCATATCATTTTGCAAGGAAAATGCAAAGCGGCATGATTCTCAGCAGAACAGTCGGTTTGTGATGAGGGTACAGATAGTGACGGGGATCACCATAAGAAAGAAAGTGGATTACCCACTATCTTCTCTCAGCTCCACACACCATCTACAGGAAATATATAAATAAAGAGCCAAGCACCACAGCCGAGTGCTTCGTTATCATTATTTTACTGCTATAACCCCTGCACCCTCTGAAACTTCATTCCCTCTCATATACTACACCCCCCAACACACACGCACACACATGCACACACACGCACACAAGCACTTCCAGAGCTGACTTATCTTGCCTCTCCCATTATTTGGTTTCCACATTGCAGATGAAACATTGTGATTCCCTGTCACTTATTCTACACAAATCCCCAAATCATTTTGCAATGAAATGCATCCCCCTTGCTTTACCACATTGAACTGGTGAATTGGTTACTATGTGCCTTGCATGAAGCATTGTGATGTCATTTATGGCCCCTGTGAACAGCAAATACATCTGAGTGATTGATATTTTTTCCTAAGCTTGTGCCCACTGCCCAGTTGTATTATCAAAACAATCATGAACACCCCCAGACCCTTTACTGAAGAACTGATTACAGTTTTTTGCAATTGCTAAGACACAATTTCTGAAACTAGAGCCCTCTTTGTCGAAACTCTACACACAAAAACCAAAAACTCATACACAAAATATCTTACATCTTTTGCAAAAGCAAACACTTAATTCAAAACTATATAAACACTGCCAAAAATTTTATTTTTGCATCACAACTTTACACACAAACACCAAATAAATAGCTCTTTCCACATGCCAACCACACACTGATGTGCTAAGCATAAAACACTATTATCTAGAGTCTTTGGCATTTTCATTTGTAGCTGTATGCTGTAAATATTGACTATGGACACAAATGCAATGGGGAAACAAACACATTTGTTTATTCTCAACAACAGTATCAGACACAATTATTTTAATTGAATATTACATGATCATTGTACTGTAAACAGTAATACAGTATATTGAAATTATAGTCCATCCTGTCTTCGATGTGCATCTGGCCACAGCGCCTCATCTGGCATGCCTCCACATCAATGTCGCCACAGGCCTCTTCCATCGCCTGGAGGAGAGTTGCGCGTTGGGAGGGTCGCCACAGGCCTCTTCCATCGCCTGGAGGAGAGTTGCACGTTGGTAGGGTCGGCGGTCAAACACCTTCCAACGCCACGCCGAAAAGAATTCCTCAATAGGGTTCAGGAAAGTAAGGGTGAGTAAGGTGGAAGGGGGAGAACTTGAAATAGTGGGTGATTGTCAAACCAATTATGGACCACATCAGACCGGTGGAAACTTACGTTGTCCCATATGACAACATATCTGGAGTACCCTAGCACATTCCTCTGGTCATTGGGAATGAGGATGTCATGCAGAGAGTCAAGGAATGCGATAATATGGGCTATATGGGCCAAGAGTGGCATGGTGGAGAAAGACACCATTCTGACCAATTGCAGAATACATTGTGATGTTTACACCACGCTGCCCAGGAACATGGACAATGGCACGCTGCCCGATGATGTTTCTTCCCCGGCGTCTGGTTTTGGCTAGATTGAAGCCAACCTTAACAATATATATATAAACATGCTGGTGTTCAATCATATTGAATGACAGAAAGGATACAGATATCAGTTCATATAGTGTAGCACAGTAGAGTAAACTGGAATACAGTACCAATATTGTAATAGGCTAATATATAAAATGTAACTAACTTGTACATATTCATAGCGCAGTTGTTTCACTCCTTCTCCTCGTCCTCGTCCTCCTCCTCTTCCTTGTCTTCCTTCTCGTCCTCTTCCTCGTCCTCGTCCTCGTCCTGAGCATGTGGCACAGGTGGGGTAATTAATAAAGATTTTGATGTGAGCATGTGGCACAGGTGGGGTAAATAATAAAGATTTTGATGTGAGCATGTGGCACAGGTGGGGTAATTAATAAAAAAATGTATGTGAGCATGTGGCACAGGTGGGGTAATTAATAAAGATTTTGATGTGAGCATGTGGCACAGGTGGGGTAATTAATAAAGATTTTGATGTGAGCATGTGGCACAGGTGGGGTAATTAATAAAAATTTTGATGTGAGCATGTGGCACAGGTGGGGTAATTAATAAAGATTTTGATGTGAGCATGTGGCACGGGTGGGGTAATTGATAAAGATTTTGATGTGAGTGTGTGGCACAGGTGGGGTAATTAATAAAGATTTTGATGTGAGTGTGTGGCACAGGTGCGGTAATTGATAAAGATTTTGATGTGAGTGTGTGGCACAGGTGTGGTAATTGATAAAAATTGTGATGTGAGTGTGTGGCACAGGTGCGGTAATTGATAAAGATTTTGATGTGAGCGTGTGGCACAGGTGGGGTAATTAATAAAGATTTTGATGTGAGCATGTGGCACGGGTGGGGTAATTGATAACGATTTTGATGTGAGTGTGTGGCACAGGTGCGGTAATTGATAAAAATTTTGATGTGAGCATGTGGCACAGGTGGGGTAATTAATAAAGATTTTGATGTGAGCATGTGGCACAGGTGGGGTAATTAATAAAAATTTTGATGTGAGCATGTGGCACAGGTGGGGTAATTAATAAAGATTTTGATGTGAGCATGTGGCACGGGTGGGGTAATTGATAAAGATTTTGATGTGAGTGTGTGGCACAGGTGGGGTAATTAATAAAGATTTTGATGTGAGTGTGTGGCACAGGTGCGGTAATTAATAAAGATTTTGATGTGAGTGTGTGGCACAGGTGCGGTAATTGATAAAAATTTTGATGTGAGCATGTGGCACAGGTGGGGTAATTAATAAAGATTTTGATGTGAGCATGTGGCACGGGTGGGGTAATTGATAAAGATTTTGATGTGAGTGTGTGGCACAGGTGCGGTAATTGATAAAAATTGTGATGTGAGTGTGTGGCACAGGTGCGGTAATTGATAAAGATTTTGATGTGAGCGTGTGGCACAGGTGGGGTAATTAATAAAGATTTTGATGTGAGCATGTGGCATGGGTGTGGTAATTGATAAAGATTTCGATGTGAGTGTGTGGCACAGGTGTGGTAATTGATAAAGATTTTGATGTGAGCATGTGGCATGGGTGTGGTAATTGATAAAGATTTTGATGTGAGCATGTGGCACAGGTGCGGTAATTGATAAAGATTTTGATGTGAGTGTGTGGCACAGGTGCGGTAATTGATAAAGATTTTGATATGAGCATGTGGCACAGGTGTGGTAATTGATAAAGATTGTGATGTGAGTGTGTGGCACAGGTGGGGTAATTAACTGAAAACAGGGAGACATAAGACATCACAGAACAAAGGTCACTGGTCACCAAGACAGATTGGCCAGGTGTATTAAAGATAACAAAGCATTTGCCAAAAGAAATAAAGGTACAGCGGAGGTACATTTTTCTTCTTTAAGGAACAAATTTTCCAAATGTACCCTGAAAGTACAATAATGTTCTATTTGGAACTAATAAGTAACTTTTCAAGCAAAAAAGGTACAAATTAATTCTGTATTGCTGACTAGGGTTACAATATTGTGTGTCTATAGGGTATCGCCCCAGTGAAAAGCATTTCTACCTTTTTGGTACTTTTCATACCTTTCCCCCTAAAGCGAAAGGCTGAGATAATTATAATCAGCAGGAAACAGACGGTAGCGTGCGCACATCTAAAATAATCACACAGGTGCGGGGGTGGCTGATAAATTTGTTGGAAGGTCAAAGCGCTGTTTTGCACCATTAAACTTATTTGGGGAGCATTTGATGCAATGTGTAGGCATCGCTCTTCCTCGTGATTGCAGACAACAACCACGCTGATCGAAGCAGCAGTGTGACCGCGTGCAATCGTGGGATTTCTGGGATCTTGTCCACACAGTAGTAGGGTACTGTTACTATACCCTTAAACCAGTCATTCCTGAGGGAGGCTGTAATTAGGTGCAAGTCTACACTCTCAGGAGAAAGGGTTCCAAAAGGCTCCCCTGTGTCTCCATAGAGAAACCCAAACCTACACTCTCAGAAGAAAGGGTTCCAAAAGGCTCCCCTGTGTCTCCATAGAGGAACCCAAACCTACACTCTCAGAAGAAAGGGTTCCAAAAGGCTCCCCTGTGTCTCCATAGAGGAACCATGTCTACACTCTCAGAAGAAAGGGTTCCAAAAGGCTCCCCTGTGTCTCCATAGAGGAACCCAAACCTACACTCTCAGAAGAAAGGGTTCCAAAAGGCTCCCCTGTGTCTCCATAGAGGAACCATATCTACACTCTCAGAAGAAAGGGTTCCAAAAGGCTCCCCTGTGTCTCCATAGAGGAACCCAAACCTACACTCTCAGAAGAAAGGGTTCCAAAAGGCTCCCCTGTGTCTCCATAGAGGAACCCAAACCTACACTCTCAGAAGAAAGGGTTCCAAAAGGCTCCCCTGTGTCTCCATAGAGGAACCCAAACCTACACTCTCAGAAGAAAGGGTTCCAAAAGGCTCCCCTGTGTCTCCATAGAGGAACCATGTCTACACTCTCAGAAGAAAGGGTTCTCTTGATATGTGACAGGGTTTGAAGTGAGAAACTGTGTGTGTGGGTGTTTATGTGTGTGTATCTGTTTCTGTCTGTGTGTGTGTGTCTGTGTGTGGGTGTATGTGTGTGCGTATGTGTATGTCTGTGTGTAGTGTCTGTATATGTACGTGTATGTCTGTGTCTGTGTGTGGGTGTATGTGTGTGCGTATGTGTATGTCTGTGTGTAGTGTCTGTATATGTACGTGTATGTTTGTGTCTGCGTGTGTGTGTGTATTTATGGAACAGGGGGAGTGATAATTGTTACACACAAAACGTTTTTCATCACAGTTGTCATTAACCATTGCTTTCATTTATTTCTCCACCTCTCTATCCCGCCTCTTCTCAAAACAGAGTGTTCAGTGATAATATCCTCTCTGTCCCGCCTCTTCTCAAAACAGAGTGTTCAGTGATAATATCCTCTCTGTCCCGCCTCTTCTCAAAACAGAGTGTTCAGTGATAATATCCTCTCTGTCCCGCCTCTTCTCAAAACAGAGTGTTCAGTGATAATATCCTCTCTGTCCCGCCTCTTCTCAAAACAGAGTGTTCAGTGATAATATCCTCTCTGTCCCGCCTCTTCTCAAAACAGAGTGTTCAGTGATAATATCCTCTCTGTCCCGCCTCTTCTCAAAAACAGAGTGTTCAGCGATAACATCCTGAGGCCTGGCATTGTCTCAGGTGAACATGTTGCAGTGAATATATATTCAAAATATAATTTTTTTTATTTTTTATTGAATCTCCTTTAGTAGTGTAGTTTTATTTTAGCACAGTAGAAACTATTAGCTTTGAGATTAAGACAAAATGGGATCAAATATACTCTATCGGAGTAGTATGTACTCTGTCAAAGTTGATTTAACAGTGGACATTTTTTGGAACATTGTATGTTTTGGAATGTAGAGGTGAAAAGGTGAGTCATCGGAATTGAATCATTATCTGCGGTTGCAGTCGGTGGGTGAACTAAAACTAAACTCATTATTCTCTGTTTAAACATATTGAGACATATTTTAGCCAATCATAGTCGCTATAAAAGCGGTCTTGAATATTGTATTTTTTGTTCTCACAATCATGCCCATGCTGCAACATTCATCACAACTTCTGTTGCCGATTCAAGAGAGCGTAGCCAATCAAGTAATCTCCTTTGAAGCATGTGACATGATTCTTATCACCCTGGGTGGATAAGTGGGGATCATCACACACACATGATTCTAAACACCCTGGGTGGATAAGTGGGGATCACACACACACATTATTCTAAACACCCTGGGTGGATAAGTGGGGATCACACACACATGATTCTAAACACCCTGGGTGGATAAGTGGGGACCACACACACATGATTCTTATCACCCTGGGTGGATAAGTGGGGATCATCACACACACATGATTCTAAACACCCTGGGTGGATAAGTGGGGATCATCACACACATGATTCTAAACACCCTGGGTGGATAAGTGGGGATCATCACACACACATGATTCTAAACACCCTGGGTGGATAAGTGGGGATCATCACACACATGATTCTAAACACCCTGGGTGGATAAGTGGGGATCATCACACACACATGATTCTAAACACCCTGGGTGGATAAGTGGGGATCATCACACACACATGATTCTAAACACCCTGGGTGGATAAGTGGGGATCACACACACACATGATTCTAAACACCCTGGGTGGATAAGTGGGGATCACACACACATGATTCTAAACACCCTGTGTTACGGACATGTACCCTAAGATAGCGTTTGTGCGGGTTGTTCTCTCCCTCTGTGTTTGTGTGTGTCTCTCTCTCTCTCTCTCTCTCTCTCTCTCTCTCAGGTATTCCCCTCCTGTTGTCGGCCAATGGTGTTCGTCTACCTGTTGTCCGGTGTCCAATCAGAGGGGCGTGCGCTTCTATTTAAATATCCCGTTTCCTCTGTTAGAGAGGATTGATTTGAACTTGCGTGTGCTGTATTGTCGTGTGTGTGTGAGAACCAAAGTATCCTAGCCTTTGTTATTTTGTTGCAAGAAGAAAACTGTTTGTTCGTTATCTTCCCGATTTTGATTTGACTCAGGGGAGGGCGAGGTATGTAAGTAAGATGCCCTAGGGCTTACACCTCGCATCACGCAGTTAGAATTTGTATAAATACACTAGGCTAGTTTCCCAAGCGGGTGCCGCCTCTTGTAATTATGGGCTTAGTTTAGGTGGGACAGACAGCTAGGTTATAGTAAGATAAATTGTGTATTCGGGTTAGGGAACTAGGTTAGGGCTTTAGAATTAGCTGGGGGTATTTTGTTTATTTCTATGCTTTGGTACCCGTTTGTTATGGCGTCCTCCCCTTTGTTTCCCTATGTGTTTTCTCATATTATTATTATTATTATTATTATCTGTTAATAAACCTTTGGTATTATTTTTACACCCGTTTGTCACAGCATTCATTGCCCAGCTGTGCATACAGACACGGCATATTACGTTTCCCCCATTCTACCCCTAGACGAGTCATATCACCAAGGGGAATCGTAACACCCTGGGTGGATAAGTGGGGATCACACACACATGATTCTAAACACCCTGGGTGGATAAGTGGGGATCACACAGACTTGAATCAGTGGAAGAAGCTCAAAACGCAGACTTGCAGGCACCTGGCCAACCAGTAGGGGTCACTAGTGTGCGACGAGACACTGGATTCATCCCAATAATCTTCACTCCTCAGCTCTTTACTCCACTCATCTCCTACCCGGAAGTATGCAAAACTGCCTGAAAATTTCAAGCACAAGTATACAATGTACCTGACATTGCGGTTTGCATTGAGATCTCAATTAATATGTAACCATTAATATGTAATCAGCAACATTAGATTAAAACACAATGTGCAGCAATGATTAATTTTGTGTAAATCGGCAGCACATTATTAAATGGCCAGAAAGATACATGTGGCAGACATCACTGGGGCTGACTGTCCACACAATTATCATAATTTATGGACTTTTTTAAATCAAGATTTTAGTTTTGTTTTCAGCCTATCAGTTTTATTCCATTTTAAATTTTGGGAACAGTATGAATACCGTTTGGCTAATCTGATGTTCTTCCTGCAGTATGCAATTCTCCTGGAAATTAAAAGATTTGAATAACAATACAACCAGATTTTCCTTGATGACAGGGTGGGAATAATATATTACTTTATTCTTATCTCAATAGATAAATTGATTTATATACAATAAATTCATATTAAACATGTATAAACGGGCTGGGCTTTATTTAATTTATATTTTAGCAGACACTCTTATCCACGGCACCTTACATAGTATCCAGTCATACAGCTGGATTTATACTGAAACAAATTCAAGTTAAGTAACTTGCTCGAGGGCACAACAGCAGTGCTTCCTACCTGGAAATGTAATCTTTGGGTTACAAGACCAATTCCCGAACCATTATGCCACACTGCTATCCGATAACGAGTTATGTGTTGGGCATTTTAGTGGAGCGACTTACACAGTTTACGATTTGTCTGATTTGTTGACACCATTACAGCTGGTAATTCACTGGAGGAGTTCTACCTAACTGCCTTGCTCAAGGTACCGCGCCGATGCTTTGGATGGGAATCAAACCCAGGACTTTGCTGTAACAAGAAATCAAACCACCATGCTGAAATGTTGAAAGTCGAGAATAACAAAATGTATTATAATACTTAAAATACACGCCAAGATTATTTCAATAATGAGGTAGGAATTTTTTTTTTTAACAGGGCTTTTTCATTCAAATCTAAATTTGATTTAGCACAAAAGTTATGAAAATACAACACATTTTCCTCTAGAAGACATCATGCTGGTAGAATCATCAATGAAAACATTCACAAACTTATGAACTTAACATCTTATAAGGTCATTTCTATCGAGTCAATAATATACCAAGATTGTTATGCTAGTTTGTCAGTCACGTCTTCTGCTGTCAATATTGTGATAACAAAATTGTTAGATAAATTATATGGGTATGTAGCTTGAATGTGGGAAGTTTTATCAGTTGAAATCCAAGTGTGAATTGTATACAGTATTTTGAGGGGCAGGTGATATTCCACCTTCACTCAGACATCATATGTATTTTATGTGATTTTATATTAAAAACAATATTAATCTTAATTCCAGTGGAGGAGCTATTTCAGTCATTCAATTTCACATTGTTTAGAAAAGTCACAGAAAGAAAAATTGCCCGCGCATATCCCCAGCACCACCCGTCTGTTTTTATTTTTCTGTGGAGAAGAGGGAAATTTACTTTTTCATAATGCCGGTCGAAATGCTGCATAACCATTAGGCCTTATCATAAGCATACTCCGTCTCAATTTCTATTTGCTTATTCTCTTTTTTAAATATTTGTCGGTTCTTACAAAAATATTACAAAAATATTTCACAATCTTTCCTGTCCCATGTTTTTTTTTATCTCCACAATTAATTTGGGAATTATATATTCTTCACCACAAATGAGAGGACAGGATATTTAAGTAATGATTCTTTAAAAATAAATAAGTTTAAAATTCACCGAAAACCTGCGCACGTAGTCATGAATTATGTATGCCATCTGAACGAAACCCCCGCGAGATTAATTTGCTACGGCAGTTGGAGCACGAGAGAGGATCGATCACTCGACATAAGAAGAGTGGAGAAACCAGGGATAAAAGAGAGGGAGAAGGTTGGACAACTCCAATTTTCATATGAGTCAAAACAACAGACGTTTTATAAATTGATAGCTATCTGTGGACTTAGTGGGCCTATCTGTATTCATAGGGGGAATATAATGTCATCACCTGTTTCAAACCAGGTATTTGTCTTTGACAGAGAGAAAAAACATCGAGATCAACTATTATTGATCTATTACCTCCACCAATGCAGTTGACGGGGGTTAGGTTTTCACCCCATTCAGTCTGTGTGTTTGTCTGTCTATTAGCAGGATATCTCCAAAAGTTATGAACGGATTTGTACGGAACATTGTGGAAAGGTTGATCAGGGGGGAAGGGGGAATGTGGGGGCATGGGGTTCTCATAGAAAGGCATATAACCTCCGACCGGATTCACGTAATATCACAAAACTCTGTGGAAAGGTTGGTGATGAGGCAAAGAAGAGCTAATGAACCGTTTACACCGATAGCACAAAGGGGGGGTTTGCAGTGGGTGTGGCTTCTCACAAAGAGGCATATAACTTCAGAATGGATTCATGTAAAACTATGAAACTTGCCTATCAGCAGACATACGAGGCAAACCCAACATTACTGGCCCAATCAAACAAAATGGCGGTGCTGGGGAGTTCGTTTCTGACCAATTAACAAATACAGTGCTCATTGGCCATGTGACATTATTGGCCCAATCAAACAAAATGGAGGTTCTGGAGACCTAATTTTTCAGCCAATTAACAAATACAGTGCTCATTGGTCATGTGGCGTGATCACTGGCTAAAATGCCTAACAGTGTCTAAAATCTAATTCCCCATTTGAGGTACAGTCATGAAAATGTGCACATAATATGTGCATTTCCTCACGTGAAACAAGTTGGTAATGAGGCATGTCAAAAATGATCAACTTTTTTGGCATATCTTGTTCTATCGCTCATACGCACTCGGGAGAAGATCTGTTTCAGTATAAATCCAGCTGTATGACTGGATACTATGTAAGGTGCCGTGGATGAGAGTATCTGTTCAAATACAAATGTAATTATTTATTATGTTAGTGAAAGGCATATTAAATGCTGATGTATTACTTAATTACCTCTGCCAAAGAAGTTGGACGGGTGTTTAATGGCCACTATACAAATAGAATGCTGGTTGGCCTCATGGTGTTGCCATAACTTACTAAAATACTTAAGAGTGGCTAGAATTTGAACAGGCATATCTCATTCCCGATTTGAGATACAGTCATAAAATTGTGTGCATCTTCTTATGTGAAAGGCATAAAATAAATTATTAACTTTTGGTGAATATCTGACATGTGGAACTGGCATGTCTTGACAATTGCGTGTTGTGTTGGTGGAGGTATGCGGAGGTATGAGTGTCATCTTCTAGTTTATTCTTGTGAATGTCCAGTTTATTCTTTAAGACATAGCAAAGTTTTGCATTGTGAAAATATATCTGTGTACATTTCACATCACCTGACACCTTAATTCCATATGCATCTCCATCTATGTGAATCATGTCTGCATTTTCTTGGCCAGGGGTTCAAATTGTAGTGCATGCATTTCTTAAAAGGGTTTTTACATTCAGCAGATCTAATGATAATCAGTGTTTGAAAGATATATATTTTATTTTGATGCTAGAACAGAGTGAATATCAATAGAAGAGCCCTGGGGACTTCCACAAAACAAACACTGATGTAGTTTTGCCCTGCTTGATTTGACAGCAATCTTGAAAACACCCCTAACTGCACTTTCTTTGTTTAACATTCGATTTTGTGTCAATTCGGAATAGCGAGGAAATCTATGTGCAAATTTAAGAAATTGAGATAAAGGCATTTTGTTCAACATTTCATTTGAAGAGGTTGCCTTTGTGAAAGTTCAGTGTTCAAAGAGGACTGGCATAGACTCGTCACAGTTAATTAAACAATAAACCACTGTGGAGAATCGATTCCTGGTCAAATAAAAGGGCCCTTCCTGTTTATGCCCTTTTTTCAGTGAGGCTCATCTGACTGTTAAATGGTTGGTTTTCCAAAAGATTATGTGTGTTTATTGGCATATGCTAACATGCTCTCGCTACCCCACCCTCTCTCTCTCTCACACAACCTCATAAGTTTTAATGAAACTTTGATGATGCAATCTGTTCCCTAGAGAAAGAAAATGACCTCATTTTTTAAATATTTGTTTGTAAATTTCAATCCCCCCCTTCATTGTGAAGGCTTCCCATATGGGTTGGTTACACACACACACACACTCACACTCACACACACACACACACACACACTCACACTCACACTCACACACACACAGTCTCACACACACACACACACACACACACACACACACTCACACGCACACACAAACACACACGCACACACTCACACACACACACACTCATACACACACTCACATGCGCACACACACTCACACTCACACGCACACACACTCACACACACACACACGCACACACTCACTCACACACACTCACACACACACACACATTAGGTATGGAAACCCAATTACTTTTTTTATTTTATTTAATAAAATGTATTCATTTTATTCTAAAAGCAGCATACACACACACACACGCACACGCACACACACACACACGCGCACGCACACACACACACACGCGCACACACACATCACCCCTCTCTTCTCTCCATTGTCTTGCTCTGTTGCTCATGACTTCACCTCTGTTTTGGGGGAGATGACCTTGGGAAACGTCAAGAGCAGCAAGAAGCAGATTTGGTTCATCCTTATTTCTTGTGCTTGTGAATGTTCATTTTGTCGGTTTGTCTCAGTGCTAATTCACTCACTGTGGTACGACTGAAACCGATTCACTCTTCATTCCAGTGTCATGTTACCATTCATCACCACAGCTTCACCTCATCCTGAAGCACAATCAGTGTATTTCATTTATTCCATCAGCATTAATTAAAAATAAAACATATTTAAGCATCTTTAAGTGGGTTTCATTACAGTTTTTTTTTTTACAACTGCTTTCGTACATTTTGTGAAACTAGGTCTCATTTTTTCAAAACTCTACACACAAATCCAAAAATTGCACACACAAAATGCAAAATGCCTCAAATCTCTTGCAAAATTAAACACTGCATTCAAAATACCATAAACACATCTCAAAACCAAGTATTTGCATCAAATGGCAAACACTTTTTTCATAATAGTAAATCTTTGTATATACCATGTACACACTGTTGTTCTAAATCCAAAGCTCTTCTGTCTTTCATAGGCTTATATCTACATTTCCATAGAATGTTCTAGAGTGAAAGCAATCTGCTGAGAGGGGTTGAAATGTACACAGTAAACACCAATGCAGTGGTGAAACAGAAAATATTGATTTTTCCAAAACATTACTGTAGTAGTGTTGTACAGCATGCAAGAAAAAAAAAACATATGGGAATTTGTACAGATATCATAAACATATGTAAACCAAAAGTAGAATTAGAAAGAAAATTCAGAGGAAAGAAAAAAATGAGGGAAAAAAAATCCAGTGCTAAACTGCATCCCTCCTCCAGGCTGGATCTGGCCACAATACTTCATCTACATTACATGCTATATTTTCTCTTGCCAAACAGCGAGGGAAGAATCTTCTAGACTGGCGCATCCAACCTTGGACAGAGGCAGCGTTTATGTCCCAACATGCCTGCTCCATTGCCCAGAGAAGCGACATGCGGGCATAGGGCTGATCATACACTTTCCAGCGCCACGTAGAGAAATTCCTCAATAGGATTTAGAAAAGGTGAATATGGGGGGAGGTGCACAACTGTGAACCATGGATGGACCAGTTTTGGACCAGAACAGCCCGGTGAAAACGTACATTGTCCCATATTACCACAAATCGGGGCTGCTCTGGATCGGGATTTTAATCTGGAACAAGCATATTGTGAATTGCTTCCAGAAGGGTGAGCATATGGGCAGTGTTGTAAGGACCGAGCGTGGCGTGGTGGTGGAGGACACCGTTCTGCGTGATGGCAGCACACATGGTCACATTTCCCCCACACTGTCCAGGGACATTAATAATGGCCCTCTGTCCCATTACATTTCTCCCCCTGCGCCTGGTTTTGGTGAAGAGAAGCCAACCTCATCCACGTAAATGTATTCATGGAGAATTCCATGAGCGTCCATCTCCAATACTCTCTGTAACAGACAAAAGAATGTACAGATCAGTAAACATGGTACAGTCCAATACTCTCTGTAACAGACAAAAGAATGTACAGATCAGTAAACATGGTACAGTCCAATACTCTCTGTAACAGACAAAAGAATGTACAGATCAGTAAACATGGTACAGTCCAATACTCTCTGTAACAGACAAAATAATGTACAGATCAGTAAACATGGTACAGTCCAATACTCTCTGTAACAGACAAAAGAATGTACAGATCAGTAAACATGGTACAGTCCAATACTCTCTGTAACAGACAGAATAATGTACAGATCAGTAAACATGGTACAGTCTAATACTCTGGCTCTGTATCTGCGAGTTTGAAGCACTGGAAGTAATGTCGCAGACACACATCCACATGGTGGCCTCACAGATCTTTGCCTCTGTCAGAGTTTCTCTCAAATGGCGCCCTGTACAGTCGTTTCATTCTCAATCGGTGCCGCCGGAGGACGCGTTGCCATGTCGACAGGCTTACAGCATCGATGTTGTTGAACACTGTTGCACCATTTAGGATATGATCTTTTATCTCCCTAAGCCTAATGGCCAAAACCATATTAACAATAGCCATCTCTTGTTCATCCGTAAACATGCGACCTCGTCCTCCATGATATCTTTGCCTCTCCACCCTGTAGAAGATTCAAAAACAGTGTGAGTGTGTGCAGTATAGTACAGAAATGTTTTTTACAGTTGGCTGTATTGTAGTACAGTATGATAACCCACCGCACTGTGGCCATCCATTCCTACAATGCAGTGCATGGGTGGCTTAGAGCTACAAATGTTTATGTAGTACTATACAGTAATACGTATTTTACAGTAATGCTGAAGTAGCCATTAGATAGTTGCATACCTGTTCTCATTTCTAAAGGTTCGAATTATGGATGCCACTGTAAACCGACTCAAGTTGAGCTGGACTCTCATTCCAGCGTCTCTCATAGTTAAGCCGTGGTTGATCACATGATCAATAAGCGTAGCCCTAATCTCATCAGAGAAAGCTCTCCTTCCTTCTCTTCTTCGCCCTCGTCCTCTTCCCTGTCCACCTCGTCCTCTTCCTCCTCTTCCTCCTCTTCCTCCTCTTCCAACTCTTCCAACTCTTCCTCCTCATTCTCGTCCCCTGCCTCTCCCTCCCACTCCCCTTGCTCTCCCTGCAATGTTCACATCCATTGTTCTAAACAGGTAATCTGACCTTTGGCCTATTTATAGGCCTATACTAAAGCAGTGATTGGTTAGTGATCAGTTAAGCAATTAGTGTTTGCACTTGTGAGGAGTGGGTGTGAGACACTGGTGAATAAGTGTAGCATTTTGATTGGTTTTGTTTGGAAAAGGCAAGTAAGTTACTTCCTGTTAGATTTTTGTGTCTTAGGTAGAGAATTGTGTGTAGTGTTTTGCAAAAAGTGTCTAATGAAATAGACAACTGAGTGAAAGGCTGAGAATTAGCTTATAGTTTTGCAGACTTGGTGTGTGGTTTTGCTCTTTGAGTGTCAGGTTTCAGAAATTGTGTGACATGTAAAAATTTTGTGTGTAAGCAGTTTTAAAAGACTGTAATAAAAATGAACCTGTCACAGATGGTCAAAATGTTCCCCATGGAAGCTAAATTGCACAAGCCTCTGTTTCCTGTGCTAGCGACCTATAGGGCAGTAGTCACAGCTGGCAGCACGTCTCATGCCAGGAATTCTAAGCTCTGAGGTCACAAAGGTGATTGATCGGCATCCCCTGTAAAGCAAGTTTAGCACAACATGTACCAATGCATTTCACACAATATGCTGAGCTATCTATAGCCTATACCAGGGGTTCTGACACTCAGTCCTGAGTATATACCCCTATGTGTGCTGGTTTTGATTATATAGCCTATACCAGGGGTTCTGACACTCAGTCCTGGGTATATACCCCTATGTGTGCTGGTTTTGATTATATAGCCTATACCAGGGGTTCTGACACTCAGTCCTGGGTATATACCCCTATGTGTGCTGGTTTTGATTCTATAGCCTATACCAGGGGTTCTGACACTCAGTCCTGGGTATATACCCCTATGTGTGCTGGTTTTGATTCAAGCTAATTCTTTACAATTGTTTTAATCATGCATTTACGCTTGTTTGAGCCATTTGTTTTGTCTTTGAACTCTTTGTTTTTCACAAATGGTTTAGTTTCAATGGCCACTTCCAAAAGGAATCGTTTGATACCCATATTACAGAACGTAAAAGTATACTGTGCTATTGCTTCTGCAGCACACTGTGCTAATGTCCCTGTAGTACCTGGTGTAAAAACAATTGATATAGCTAAAACTAATGATCACTAACGACAACGTTTTATTGATCTATTAATTAATGGTGAATTTATCATATAATAATGGTGACGGTCATATAAATTTCTTCTGTCTGCGTTTTGCTGCTTTTATTCTGGAAGGACATATTTTGTGCAAGAAAAAAATAGTTTTTTTTCCCGTGAGCAGCAAAATAGCATGTTTCTGTTTTTTCTCAAAAATGACCTTTCCTGGTCTGTCAATAAAACCAGGAGAAGTGTTAAAGCCCAACAGTCTGTTTCAGGACAATATACGTTATTTAACATGTGCTTCTCACATGGAAGATGCATTACTTCCTGGCTGCCAGTGGAAGAGCAGACCACTTTATATGATGCAGCAATGCATGCTGGGAAGGTAGTTTCTTCTTGTCAGAGGTTCACTTTACAGGCTTCAGATGAGAATGCTCTATCCCTAATGTCTTCATGGTCTGAAACATTTTAGGGGTTTGTCAATCTCTCCGGGTGATTTAGAGTGAACCTTTTAGCGTAATAAACAAAGACGCACAAGGTCCGAAAGCACTGAGATATCAGTGTTTCTCTCTTCTCAAAAACCGCAATATGATTTGATATTTGTCGCCATGAACAGATTTTGTAAGATGGGGAGCTGACAGGCAGACTGTCGCCAGACTCTATTATACTTTGATGCTCAGCCACTAAGCGTTGAGTTGTGTCTGAGAATCAAAAAAAAAAAGGTTTTCGCACGTTTATGTGATAAAGCCAAACTGGATAATTTCATAACATCTCAGTATGGAATCTGCTACATGTACTTTCAAGGTAAGGAACAAAATGTCATGTTAGTGAATTAATTACCTGAAGAGAACCTGTTATTCTAAGTGGCTGGCTGACGGACACACTAACCAGTATTCACCATACACTCGATCACAGAGACTAAGTAACGCATTCACTAAAATATTGGCAGTTTCTGATAGATTTGTTCTCTGATGTCCACATGATTCATAACAGGAGGTGGAATGATGGCTAGTATAACTGATGAGGTATTGAGTATACCAGGAACATAGTCTCCAAATACATCATGGTGGTTTTGCATGCTGTCATTCCACTTTGACTGGCTAAAATGAAGGAAATCAACTATTAAAACAGAAAGAAAGAACGAGAAAGAGAAAGAAAGAAAAAGAAAGGTGATCATTATTGTAAGAAAAGGCATAAACTAATTTGTCGGTCAACAAGTGGAAATATGTCAGTCAACCCTGTTTTTCACTGTGACATTCTCAGTGTAAAATCAACTCAAACAGAGTTTTTATGAGACCAATAGAGGCCACATTAGAGTTTAAAGTAGTAGGCCTACTAGATCAGGCCTGGTTTTACACTGTGCATTATTCTGTATTGCATGATATGTGTATTTTTGTATATATGAATATTTTAAATGTTTGAAGGTCTGACTCTGGGAACCACACAAAAGAAACCGCACAAAAAGACCGTGCTTTTGCGGTCTTTACTCCGAGGCTCTGGAACACCCTACCGCTCAACATTAGGTCTGTCCCTACCATCTCCCTTTGTTAAATCAAGACTTAAAACACCTTTTTACCCTAGCATTTTAATTGTTTTAAGGTTTTATTAAAATGTCTTAATTTATTATTGAGTCTTGTATGTGTATGTGTTTGTATGCTTATGTATTTATATCTTATTTGTATGTTTTTGTACAGCACTTTGGCCAACAGTAAGTGTGCTTTATAAATAAAATTGACTTACTTACTTACACAGAAACTAATGAAGAAAAAGATAAAAACTAAACTAGATTCTGCCGAACTAAATCTGGTTTCATCTGCTTAGTGTTTGAGCTTTATTGTTAGACTTGATCACCAGTTTCCTCATTTTACCCTCTGGCCCCATTCAAATTAGAGGCTGCTGCTTTGCCTCCTTTAGGAAAAGAATTGAACAAGTGCTTTATCATCCAGGTGGGAATGGTTTCCCTACCTTTTGGAAACATACTGACAATTACTGAATAAAAAAAGCTAAAGAAAAACAGACATAAAAAAGACACGACAGCAATGCCTTCATTCTGTGTGGCAGTGGATCACCCGGATGCGTGCTTCGTTGTTCCGTGTGGCAGTGGATCACCCGGATGCGTGCTTCGTTGTTCCGTGTGGCAGTGGATCACCCGGATGCGTGCTTCGTTGTTGGCACTGTCAGCTGGAGGTACAGAACTAACGAGCAAACTAGACAAAACTCAACGAAACAACACATTCACACGGGTGCTCACATGTACGTTTATTTACATACCAGCCTCAGGACACACTCAAAACTGCTTCTCCTCCATCACATGACTGTGTAATTTGGGGCTTTTATAATAAGCATTTGATAACACAACACTATATTATATATAAAATGTCAAAATAAACTTACAGGGGCTGCATGGATGGCTCACTCAGTTAAGACACCATGCTGTCAGGCATATATTACATTTAACATTTACATTTAACATTTATATTTAACATCTACATTTATAAATATTATCTTTCAATCTTGCTTTCAATAAGGCCGAACATTACTCTTGGAAAAGCGATGACAAGCGTTTTGTACAATTTCTCTCTAAATGTTTAAAAAAGTGATTGGAAAATTGGAGTGAATTTTAATTTTGCATGATACATATGCACAAATTGAGCATGATTACGAAACATGCAACATTTTACACACGGCATCCCATAGAATCACAGCTGACTTTATAAAAAAATGTTTAAGTATTCATAGAAGAGGCAGAGCAAAGAACATCTTTTTGAAGGTGTTTAGCTGACGTTCTTATGCAGAACGTCTTACGTCATTTGCATGCAATTCTTGTGCACAGCGTTTCATATTAAATGCTGTGCACAGTGGTATAACAGCAGTGCCCCCATCTCGAGTACAAGCCCAGTTTCCTTACCACTGCACTACACTGAACGGCAGTAGGCCTGCTAGGCTTCCGGGGGAACCTCGCTACAACTAGCACGATAATTATTGGTGCAAATTAGTGGTGCTAATTATTAGCCTACTGACAGTAGCCTAAATGTGAGCGGATGATGTTAGAAGTCAAGGCTCTAACATGGGTGGGCAAAATAATGAGCGAAATAGCTCATTTGCCTTGAGAAGTTTAATAAATACAAAAGACAACCTAATTGAATTGCACCACTACAGGGCTTCAGGACATTATGATTAAAGCACTTCTAATCTCTGCACATAACGTGCTGTTAATTATAATATCTTCATTTCGCATGAATATAAGTGGTTTATCCGTGCCGAAGCGCATCGGCAAGGTTCCTTTGGCAAAATAAAATCGCCACGGCTCTGTTTCGGTTGTTGTCATTTGTAAGCGATTTCTGTATGACAGGTTGGTACTCTAGTCATAGCCTAAGGCAAACGACCCTTTGGAAACATCTGAGCGCACAAGAGAAAAGAACAGGGTCACAACGGAGGACCATGGTGCAGGCGCATGCATGATGCAACGTGATTATATTACTTCACTTCCTATGTAGGTAGGTGTGAGGAAACAAACCTGGCATCCTTTACAATCGCTGATATTCTCAGGGATGGTGCGCGTTCATCGAGCGTGCCGAAAGATAGCCATAGTTGTTCTCCGTATCCGGCAAAAAAACAACCGAAGGACGAACAACGGAGTGCTAGACGGAGGTGGGGGAGGGGGATCGTGGAGGAATTGGAAATACGCGTTAGCTACTCGAGCTCATCACATCTCTGCTGTCACGCTCTCTCTTTCTCCACGCATTTGCTCAGTGTGGTTTGAACCCACGCTTATCGGATGATCACATCTACCACTTTGAATCTGTTCGATTTGGAACTCTTTCACTTATTGTTGGGTGACACACTTTGAAAAGAGGGGCGCGCGAAAATCGCTGTGGACTTTTTCAAGCTTCCAGAGGACAGCCAATTCTGTGAGGCAATTGGCGTCCCATTATAAACTCATATAATACAAGTCGCGAGATTGCAATTGTCGGTAGCCTACGTCGCGCGGTCTAATTGAATTTAAGCAAATCTACTAGAAGTGGTTTGAAACATTAGCCCACATAACAATGACTGTCTTGTCTAATTCACAATTGTAGTTCTGAATAGTAACTTTGTCAACAAAGGAGAAGAACAGACGTGTGGATACGTTTTGCTGGTGCTGTCCGACACTGCTTTTCACGAGCCGCCCATCGAGAGGGCTGTTGTTGGGAGATTTCATACGACTCCACGTTGTAGTCATCAATTGGGGTCGAAAGACGAAACAATCTTCCACCCAATACAATAAAGGTGAGGACCTACTCTGTTTCTCCATTGTGTGCATGTTACACGTGCCATGTTTTTTTATTATCAAGTAATAGCAATGTGCATGATGTAGCCTATAGCCCACCATTCACATGAAGTGCACAGGCTTCTCGCATAGATTACTCACATGTGACGGTTATATTCGTGGAATCTATTGCGTAGGCTACGGATTGCGAAATATGAATGCCACATCGCTGACCGGACAGGGTATTCCGGTTAGTGGAATTCCGAAAATTTTGGCAACGGAAGTTTTAGATAAGTAACAATAACGCACACATTTCGTTTACGGGGCATTTGCTTTTGGGACCCAAATCTGTTTTGAGGTAACTTCGAACCAGGTCTCGAGATAGCCTAATGGTAAACCTGCCATTTAGCGACTATCTTCCTATGTCTGCGTGTTGTTTAGTGGGTTAGTAATCACCATTGATCTTTCTGAACCAAAGTAGCGTAGCCTACATGGGTAGTATGATAACAATTACTGCGTGTATGAAATGCTTAGACATAGAAATTGACTAAGGCGATTTTTAAATGATAAATGCACAACTGTCATTGCGCACGTCTGCGTAGGCTATATCCCTTTAAAAAGGCACTACAGAAGGAGTCTAAGGGGTCTCGAGGGAGTCACTTTTTGAAAGACAGGAGAAATTAAAGATTCATTTGCAATGTAGCATGGATAGGATCGTCCGTTATCCGTCACCATTTGCCTCTTCTCATAGGCTATACAGATATGTTATAGCGCTGCCTCTGCCTCGTCTGTGTAGGCCTACATAATTGGCATAAATAATTAATTTATGTGTGTATATATATATATATATATATATATATATATATATATATATATATATATATATATACACACACACACACACTGTATATATATATATGAATAACGTATTGGTCAAACTGTTGTTTCTATTGTTTTAATAACAGTCCGAAATGGTGTCAGCGCACTTGATGCGCGTCGATGTGCCTGAGAATCAACTGTGTCGGTCGGATTTATGAATGGGGCGCGAGCACGTGTGATATACATATAGGCTTCAGAACTCATATATAATAGGCTAAATGTGAACAGACATTGTTAGAAGTGCAACAGCAGTGGCAGAGAAGCACTTTTGTCAACGGATTCTCTGCCAAAGTCAAGGCGAAAGAGAATTTTCTCCTGTCTCTTCTGACGGTTCTCGCTGTGTCTAATTAACATATAGTTTCGTTTTTGTAGTTGTTTGAATTATTGATAATTAGATAAACCAGACTAGAGGATTTGAGACATGCGAGAGCGCAGCGTGAACTAGCCTGGCCGCTCTTTTGTCGTTCTCGGTATTCACGTTAAATAAATAATAATCCCAGAAGTGACAGTCAACGGCAATAAAGCCAGAGGCTGTTTGTGTTCGAGAAGCTGTGTTATCCATTCTTATTCTTTACAAAGGGTGTGATCTCTCCATTTTAAAAATATTTCTCTCAATACAAAAAACATTCTTTATTTTCTCTGGAAGTGCTCAATAAATTTTGACTACTTCAAGGGGTCGATGAAAAAGGCAGGAGGTTCTCAGAATAATCCTATTGGACATTCAGTTACATAAATTAAAACACTGACATTGCAGTTGCGGGGGCGTTTGAATATGCGCTGTTCAGCTAACATTTAAGTAACAGTCTGTAGCCTGCTATAATTATACCGTCTCCAAAGGTCAAGAAGATGTTACTATACGCTCTAACGACATTCACCAATAATAATCCACTTCACTGGCTATGGTTTCTTCAGAACACGGTTAGTCGGCTAGCACATTTTCACATACATCCGAACAAGCATGAATACAATCAGATCATTATAACGACACAATGAAGCAAGCCATTTTCACAAAGAAATTGGTTTCATAGAATCATTGTAAATATTTTTTAGCTTAGGGTTTTCGCGCATATTGGATATATATTGTTTAATATCTGTTGCATAGTGCATACAGCATCTAAATAATCATACGCTCAAAGAGGTTATACCATAGTTATGTTGGTTTATTTACATCACAATGGAACATCATTCCGGGCACATGTATAATGGCGAGTCTCGTGATTGCGAGTAGAGACAGGAACAGCCCATGATCATTTTCTTTAACATCCCCTCGCCAAATAAAAGTATCTGAACAAAATGACACTTACCATAACCAAGTAAAACACAACTATGATATGTCTTCATGTGTGAATAGCAAACCGCGTAGTTAAAGTGGGACTGCCCTTCTATTAGCCAATGTGCGAGTGAGATTATAGGAATTATAAGAACTGCAATTGCATTAATTGAATTTGAATAAAAATCATAAAATAATATTGTAGATTAAATTAATAATGATTACTGTAGTTACTGGTAGCATAGTCTGGAAAGTCTTTGCAAAGTGCCTCTGAATACGTTCTACGATCTGACGCGGTTGTTTCTTTCGCTGTCCATGGTCCTGAAGGCTCCGATTATTCGCGCCGTATTGAAAGTGAGACGATGCTGTTCATTTCTTAAACACACCGCCAGTACGCATGCGCTTCCGAATAATCATTTTAACTTTACTCTCAAATATGACATGCCCTGCTGTTGTCCTTCTGTTGCCCGCAAATAAAATAATTTAATTGTAGACTATAACTCCAGGCCACTGACTGACCTCGGCAAATTGGGTTCATTTAAGTAGAAACAATAATGTGGGGGTTGGGGTAAGCGTAGCGGGTAGGGTGGGGGTGGGGGCATGGGGTCCTACGACTTAACAACGGCGGGGAATGATTAAATATACAGAGCTGCGGACCATTCGTATTGTACGTGCTCGTGTATTTCCGACCCGTGGGAGACTGTGAGATAAAGTGACCAAGGCACGCGATCCATTATCAACCACACTCCACAGCTGTGGAGTACTTTGCGTTGGTGTTAGGGGAGATGAGAAAAGCGTATGGAGGTGTCATCTCGCTGTAAATTACGTCCCAAATTGTATTCGAGAGTCAATCTATTGGCCTTATTGAAACACAACGGCAGCGCAGAGAGATGTATTATTTTTATTTTATCTAGTCTGTAAATCTCCTTAATTTAAAAAAGCAGTTCCATTGTGACTGAGAAATGTAATGACATGCTAATCACATATAGAATAGAATAGAGCATATTATTATTAACATATTGGTAATGATAATAATAATAATAATAATAATAATAATAATAATTATTATTATTATTATATAATAATAACAATAATTATTATTATTATTATGCATTTATAGAAATAACATTGAGTCCACATAACAACACACTATACTGTCGAGGCTTGTGTAAAACAGGAGAAAGGATTCTGTTACACTGATGCCCGGCTCCTGTCACAGCCTATCAGAGTCAGTCTGACGCCTTGAGCCCTTTTCTCAAACTGTACATTATAGGCATTTAGCACCGTACGTTCTTACTCGTCTGTCTCCGGCGCACCTGGAGTTCTCGCAGTTCTCAGCAGTCAAGAGTTCTAGACGTTTCACGGCCATGACGTCTCCGTCAGCTTCAATTGTGTAGAGGGAGGGAGGGAGATCTCGGGCGAGATAAGCTCTGCCAAATGAGGTCTGAATTATTGTCTCTTCGGACGATGACGATGTTGTTGCCGACTGCTCTTCCTCTTTTCTATTGCTTGTCATTTTGTAGCAATGAAGAGACAGAAAGAAGACGCTGTCCTACGATAAGGTTTAATAATGCACTGTGCTCAAATGCCATTCGTGAAAAAGTGTAAATGGGGCAACAAGATTATTCATTTTTATGACCGGGTTTTTTTTAACCCTTTATGAGGAGCACACTGACAACAACCGAGCCCCCTGAGTTTGAATCAACCTATTAACATGTAGTCCTTGATCAGAGGACCTGACTGCAGTACTGATCATATAGTGAACTCCATTAAAAACTTTAAGATATGAAACTCTGACCCTCTGGTTACCTGTGAGATGGGAGATAAGGTTTAACTCAGTCTATACCCTACCTCTTTTGCCTCCAGTCTTTGCTATGAAGCCAGCCACTGTAATTAACCATTCATACCCTGCAATCAAGGATCTTAGAAGCTTTAACATGACCACAAGATCTACATCGGGTCTCTAAGCCCAGAAAATGATGGGATCTATACATTTTCCCAGAGGATCCCGTTTTTTCCCCCCAAGGGAAGGATTAGCTTTTTGTTCCCTGACAGAAGAGTTAGGAATCCTGACAGACTCCATTCGCACTTTACAGGCCTTGTTTTCAGTCCCCAGATTGGGATGAAAAGCACTGTTTTATGCAGTTAAATGAAAGAGGTCCGAGCAGGCCTCTTGTGTGCTAATGCAGAAAAGCATGACTCTGTGAAACCCTTGGAAAGGCTCTATTCTGGATGTGCGCTTGTTTCTCTTCTGTTGCCCGTCTCTGCCGCTTTGATCAGACGTGAGAGTGCTAGCAAAGAGAAAAAAGCTACAACTCTCGAATGGATTCATATAAAGTTGAGTTGCACTTCATAGAAAATTAAGTGCTTTTTTTACCAATACAAGTGCATAATTAGCTGTTATTTTTCCAGATAGCGCACACCTAAAAATTGTGGGCACATTGACCATTTTTATGTCGTCTCCAACGCTGTCTGTCGATATTGGTTCCATTGACCTGCGTTCGACACAAGACCTGATTAATTATTGATGGAATTTCTGCTCTCAGTCAATAAGTTATGGGGGGGGGGGGGGGGGGGGGGGTTTATTGAGATTGTGAGATTGTGAAGGGGGGGGCAGGAGCGGTTGCCCACCCAGTCCCCCTCGTTATCTTCTGGAGGGGGGTACCCCCCCACCCCCAGCCCCCTGAAATCTCCGCCTATGATCCCAACCCTGAAAACTGCACAGAGAGGTACGCTGAAGCCAATAATTTGTTTATACATTCAACACAAATAGTGTATGAGTGCAATTGCATGCGCCGAGAGCTTCGCCTGCAAAAACAAACAAGACACAAGGGGGTGCCTAAGAAACCTTCAGGGCTGAGACAATGACAGCAGTTGTTTGCGAAAGTCTTAAAAGCAAACGACTTCTGTGTGACCTCTTAAAAGTACAGACCAAGTCCTCTGCCAATGGCCGTGCTGATTACCGTCTGTTGCTTTGTGTCCCAGCGCAAGTCAGCATTACGTCAACTCTGACAGAGTACATTTGTGATTTCTTTTGAGCTGTTTAGAGCTCTGTTACATTGAATTGCTTACATCTTAAACTTTTAAACTTCGCTGTGTATAGAAAAGCCTGCACTGAAAACCAGTCCAAAGAAGATAGAAGGGTGAATTAAACTAAAACCAAAGGGTCTGTTTTTTATATAAAAACAAAATAAGTGGTTCAATGATTTTCAAGGGTAGAAAAATAGCTTTTACAACCACATTCCACTTCCCTCAAAGAATCAGCACTTTGTGTGTGTGTGTGTGTGTGTGTGTGTGTGTGTGTGTGTGTGACAATTTCATGAAAATGTTGATGTGGGACATATCTTTGTCTGTCCTGTCATGTTTTATGGACTGTTTGAGGGAACAGGGAGATTTAGCCACAGTTGAAGTTTCCATAGCGATGCTGAATTGTAGTCTTAAATCACTATCATTTAAAAATGCACAGCCAACTGCTCTTCTGTCCTTTAAAACTCACAGTTGTATGGAAGCTGAAAAACTTTCATTCACCCTTGTATTCCCCGTTGCTGCTCTCTCTCTCTCTCTCTTTCTCTCTCTCTCTCTCTCTCTCTCTCTCTCTCTCTCTCTCTCTCTCTCTCTCTCTCTCTCTCTCTCTCTCTCTCTCTCTTTCTCACTCTCTCTCTCCCTCTCTCTCTCTCTCTCTCTCTCTCTCTCTCTCCATCTCTCCTTCTTTTTCTTCTCCTCTCCTCATGTTATGCTCTCCTCTGTGTTTGCTCTGCTTATTTCTGTGTTCTCTGTGTGTATGACAGCTTTGTCGCCCCGCGCTTCTTTGCCAGGAGCTCATGTGTCAATCAAACTGCATTCAGGTAGGAGGTGGTGCAGGGGGGGGGGCTTGGGGTAAAAAAAAGGGGGTCATGATATGAATTTAAGGTGGGGGGGGGGAGAGGTTTGTTTTTTTTTTTGGGGGCCTGTTCCAACTGTTCTAAAACGGGGGGAAATACAAGTTGCTTGAAATCAATCCTACTGACCTCTCTCTGTTTGTATTTCTATCAGTGACCAAAGGAGAAATATCCACACATTTCTGCTAAGTTCCTTTATCCTCTCCAGCCCATAACTATGCTCTTTAAGAGGAAAATTGTACAGATTAAATATAAAAAGACAGATAGATAGATACGTAGATAGAGGAAAAAAGTGAGAGAGAGGATGATCTAAAGAGAGACAGGTTGAGAGCGAGAAAGAGAGAGAGAGAAATAGAGGGAGAGATAGAGAGAGAGGACAAGCAGTGATCCATGTAAGTCCATGAAAAAGGGCAGAGGAGGGAAAGGTCTCTTGTGGTATATGTTACACTCTGGGCCTCTTTAAGATAGGTCTGTTGTGGTATATGTTACACTCTGGGCCTCTTTAAGATAGGTCTGTTGTGGTATATGTTACACTCTGGGCCTCTTTAAGTTAGGTCTCTTGTGGTATATGTTACACTCTGGGCCTCTTTAAGATAGGTCTGTTGTGGTATATGTTACACTCTGGGCCTCTTTAAGATAGGTCTGTTGTGGTATATGTTACACTCTGGGCCTCTTTAAGATAGGTCTGTTGTGGTATATGTTACACTCTGGGCCTCTTTAAGATAGGTCTGTTGTGGTATATGTTACACTCTGGGCCTCTTTAAGATAGGTCTGTTGTGGTATATGTTACACTCTGGGCCTCTTTAAGATAGGTCTGTTGTGGTATATGTTACACTCTGGGCCTCTTTAAGATAGGTCTGTTGTGGTATATGTTACACTCTGGGCCTCTTTAAGATAGGTCTGTTGTGGTATATGTTACACTCTGGGCCTCTTTAAGTTAGGTCTCTTGTGGTATATGTTACACTCTGGGCCTCTTTAAGTTAGGTCTCTTGTGGTATATGTTACACTCTGGGCCTCTTTAAGTTAGGTCTCTTGTGGTATATGTTACACTCTGGGCCTCTTTAAGTTAGGTCTCTTGTGGTGTACGTTACACTCTGGGCCTCTTTAAGTTAGGTCTCTTGTGGTATATGTTACAGTCTGGGCCTCTTTAAGTTAGGTCTCTTGTGGTGTACGTTACACTCTGGGCCTCTTTAAGATTCTCCAGGAAGGAGCAGCTCTTCTTATTGTGACCTTTTCCTCTCCTCTTGTTCTCTTTGGTATTCCCTGCATCACTCAGCCTGACGTGTGTCCCACAGCAGCTGGAGCCCTGAGCACACTGCGGGAGAGGACTAACCACTGTGTGTGTGTGTGTGTGTGTGTGTGTGTGTGTGCGTGTGTGTGTACAGTGAGCGTGTGTGTATGTACAGCGTGCGTGTTTGTGTGTGTGCATCTGTGTGTGTGTTTATGTGTTTGTGCGTGTGTGTGAGTGTGTGTACAGCATGCGTGTGTGTGTGTGTACAGTGTGTGTGTGTGTGTGTATGTGTGTGTGCAGTGTGTGAGTTCTCAGGACAGCACAGGCATTGCATTGTCCTGTCCCGTCTGACTGGCTCCAGGAGCTGATGTGATTAAAGGGACGAGCACTGGGAGAACACCAAGCCAAAGCAAGTCTGGCCAAGACTCACTGTCATAAGGCCACGCCCTCCATCCCCCTCCCATCCTCCGATGGCCCCAAACCACCCCCCTCCCAGACACAACGGGAAGCGAGGCCATCCATCACTTTCTCTCACCCCCTTGGACCCGCACCCAGAATCTGCCCCATCTCTCTTTCGCTCCCTTTATTCTCCGTTTCATTGTGACCTCATCAATGTTAGCCAATGGGCAATGTCCTGCCCCATCTCTCTTTCACTTTCTTTATCCTCTGTTTCATTGTGACCTCATCAATGTTGGCCGATGGGCAATGTCCACACAGCCAGCTTGTTATATAGCAGAAAGCCTGCGCTGAGGTGATCTCAAGGAATCTTTTTTTCAAAAGAACCATAAAAAATATTGGCTGGTGCATTTGGATACGCACTCTTTTGGGACGACATAATGGTTTTTTAAAATTATGGCCACATTGGCTTTTTTGAAAGAAAAGAAAAGAAAAGACATGTCCTCTGAGTCTCCAGTCTTCCTTTCAGCACTAGTTGTGGTGCAAGAAATGTCACATTTGTTTTTGCTGTCAAGACCTCCATGACTACAATTTAAATAGCCATTTTCATCTTGATAATAGCAATGCCCCGAAGAGATTGTGGGAGATTTAACATTTCCAGTCAAGAATGGGAATACATAGGGTTGTTAGCGCTTCTCAACTGATATCCATGCATCTGAGAATCCTTGTGGAGGACATAGGTCTGTGTGTGCAGCTCAAAAGGAGTGCTTTTGATGGGAGCGTTCATTAAAAAAATATTACGAATGATCGTGTTGGGTGCAACTGGCCCTGTTCATCATATCGAAGTTAATGGATTAACTGGGCGCTGCTTCTAAAACTGCCAATCGCAGCCCCACTCCACTGTAATGGAGAATCAAATAGGAAACATTTAAGTAAGCTTGTTACTATTACTGCTACAGGCCCTTCTACCAGAAATGTGTTACTAACTTCAGTCATAGATCTTTGCCAATTTATTGTCTGGTTGACAAACAGAATTATAAAAATGTTAATTTAGCTATGTTTTATGTTGTGGTTGTTGTTGTTTTTTGGGGGGGGGGGGGGGGGTTGTTTGTTCAAAAAATCTAGTTAATGGGAGATGTTGTTAAGTGGACGCACACCAAGGTTGAGCCTGATACACAGCGCAGTGCTAATACAGCGCAGTGGGCTGCATCTCTTCATGCATGTGGAAGACTCGTCTGTGATCAACACGGAAGTGTCAAATGACGCATATTGACCAATAGGAACAAAGCGTGCTTTTTGTGCGCAAAAATATAAATAACAGGGCTGTGTTTGGACCTGAAATGTATGCTTTCTTCCTGTCGTTCCCTCCCCTTGCTTCAAGGGGGAAATCTCCAAAATGCCAGGATGAAATATGGCAGCCACACCAAGTGGGATTTGGATCCAATTAAAGAAAGTGGAGGGACTAATTATATTCCCTCGCTCCCTCGTTTATCTTCCCTTCCACCAAGGGTATAAAATGCAAGCTTCCAGTAAGAAGGGAATCCCACAATGCAATGCTCCACACGGAAAAAGTGGCCGGTCACCACAGAACTATGTGGCGGTCACATTTCAACTCTATGGTGCTGCACTTCCGAAATGTTGCGAGGGCGGTTCGGTTCCGTTTCTGTTCGTTTCTCATCAATCCTCCCTTGCAGAGCACCTTTTGAGTTTGCTTGCTGCACGTAGCAAATTGCGTCACGAGATAGCTCCCTCGAGGGAAGTGAGCAAGGGAAGGGAGCGTGTTCAAACACTGCCCCAGATTGTGCTGGCTGCCTGGCAAGTTTCACAACAGGCCTAGCCAATCAGGTAGTTAAATGCATTTTTGATGCTAGGCTTGCTTAACCAGAAGCAGAAGCAATGATCTGTTGCAACCCTTGCATATGTAGAACTTTTCACAGTCCTGTCTAAAAAAAAAAGGTATTTCAGTGCGTTTACCCCCCTCCCCTTATGCACCAATGATTGAAATGGTTTTGCCCATTGTATTCAACACCATGAAACCAAAGCCCTCCCTTCCCATTCTCTCACAATCATTCTCTCTTTCTTTCTCTGTAGCCGTCTCTATAATCACTCATTTCCCATTTCTCTCTCTCTCTCTCTCTCTCTCTCTCTCTCTCTCTCTCTCGCTCTCTTTCTCTCCCTCCCTCCACAGGTACACTTTCATCTTGCATGTATCCAGCCTGTCTGACCCCCCTCCTTCCTTGCCAGCTTTTCATTGGCTGAACTCTGCCCTCCGAAGGAGCGCCGTCTGCCTCCTCAATCCGCTTCCCGCCGAGCTCTTCGGCGCCAATGGCGATTCGCACTTTCGCCGAGTACCCGCGGCTGTCAGTCACATCCAATACGCGCGCGAGACGATGTCGTAGGGCCGGGGCGGGGCGGGGGGGGGGGGGGGGGGATCTAGGGATGAGCGCCCTAGCCGCAGACTCGCCGGGAAACGCGGGGTCGATCTGTAACCCGCGGCGATTAATGTGGGAGTGAGGTCATCGGCTGTCCAAGCGCTGGTGAACCCCACATCTGCTCCTGATCAAATAAATAAATACAGAAAAGCATATTTGTGTTTCTGTCCATAATCCATTCATTTATGCGCTCTTTTCCTGTTTTGGGAGCCGGGGTGTTACTCTTCAGTCCTGTACAGAAATGCTAAAACAAAACAAATTCTTTTTTCACCTCTTTAAGAACGACAGTGGATATCAGTAGAAAAGTGTACACTGGCCTTGGGTATGCCATTTGGATACTACTTAAAGTATTTATCATTATCATTACAGAGCAGCAAAGACAATACAAAATCGTATTTATTGTTTACATACAAAAATGGTAAGGCCGTTGTGCATGTGATGTATTGTTAAACATTGTGTGATTAAATGCGATTGGTCCGGATCAGATTTTAGCTACGCCTGCATGTAGTCTTTCCTCATTGGTCCAGACTGCAGGGGTCCAGGGCTTTGATCTCTGCATCTCCCAGGACCCACCACTGTGAAAATGTACTATGCACACAGGAATATGTGGGCTCCGACTCTGACGAATCTGCACTGCTGGGAACTTCACTCAAATTGATGTAGCACACATGCACACACACGCACGGGCTCGCGCACACACACACACACACACACACGCACGCACACGCAGACGCACACACACACACACACACGCACACACACAAATAAACATAGGCACTTGCCTATACACACAGACATACGCTTACGCACACACACACACACATACACACACAACGTTTGAATTTTACTGGCAAGATCACCATATATCATTATATTCGTGTACACATTGTTTTTGTCATCAACACTATTTTGACTAGTTACAATGATGACCAGATGGGTTAAAAATAATTTCTATATAAAGATTAACAAAGTCCTCAAAAAAGTCTTGCTTTTGATTATTTTGATATTGTTGATTATCTCTGTCCTCTTTACCGAACCTTCATTCTACTCGCCTTATACAGTGCCCTCCACTATTATTGGCACCCTTGGTAAAAACGGTTAGAAAAAATGCACCGTTTGGTGAATTAGCTTAATCTCACACTGAAAAAAATGAAACCTTTAATTGAAGTAAATTTATTCTGAGAAAAAAAAATCCCTCATCAAGAAATTATTATTTTTAACAAAACCACATGTGCCACAATTATTGGCACCCCTGCATTTATATAGAAAATAAAGTAATAATATTTGGTAGCATATCCTTTGCATGCCATGACCTCCTGCTGTCTGTGACCCAACAACATCAAAAGACTCTTGATATCTTATTTTCTGGTACTCTTACAAGCAATACTATTTAGTCTCTGGATTTGAATGGATCTCTATGGGAATTGGGGGGTGGGACTAGATTTAGCTGTAAATTATGCTGGAACAGTATGGAATACATGGTTGGTAAAATGGCAGGAGGACACTGTATCTACTTGTTTAATCCATAAACTGGAATCCAACATTTGGTAAAGACTGCACTGAGAAAAGCTATTTAAGACAATGAAACAGATTTAAAAAAACACCGTTTTCAATGACACCGTTTTCAGTCGTGACGGATGCGGGAGAGGTATTGAGGAGGCTGAGATGGAGAGGCTCGCCGTCCGAATGAGCGCACAAACGGGTGGGCTTAATGTTCCTAAGAGGAATAAGGTGTTCTGGGCCACTGAATCGCCTTTGGTATTTGTTATCAGTCTGGTAAAATGCCTTTAGAGTTGATCGATGGCTGAAATCAAGCACATTGTTGAACTGTGGCTAACAGACGCGCGGAGCCAGACAGTGGCTGCAACGAATACTTAATCTGGCCGGCTGGATCGCGAGGCCGCTGGTTCAGACTGATTGCGCAATTAACGGGGGGGCGCTTGTACAACCGCGTTGCCAGGAAGCGCTCGTTTGGTCTTCTCTTCCCTCCACGACCCACGGGATTGTTTAGATTCAAACGCAGCGCTCTCAGATACAGGGCAACAAACACAAAGGCAACATTTAACTCATAGCCAGTGTGCTTAAAGACGCTCTGCAATAAAAAATAAATACATTTCTAATCAACATATTATAAATAGGGCGGCACGTGGTGCAGTGGATAGCACTGTCACCTCACAGCAAAAAGGTACAGAGTTAGAATCCCTGCCCAGACCTTTCTGTGTGGAGTTTGCGCTCCCTGTGTCCGTGTGGGGTTCCTCTGGGTACTCTGGTTCCCTCCCACAGTCCAAAGACACGCAGGTTAGGCTAATAGGAGACTCTAAACCGCCCATAGGCATGAGTGTGTCAGTGAATGGTGTGCGGACCCTGCGATTGTTGGCGATCTGTCCAGGGTTTATTCCTGCTTCTCGCCAAATGCATGCTGGGATAGGATCCAGGTCTCCCCCACCCCACCCCTCCCCTGTGACCCTGACCAGGTATAAGCGGTTAGGGAAATTGATGGATATTATGAATAAAAGAAGCACTGTGATATTCAGCATCTTTTATGACTTCCTATTTTACTTTTTTTCTTCCCTAAAATAACAAAATGTATACACTGCACACTACAGAATAATTGTATCTTGGAGACTTGCATAAATGTTGCTAATGTAAATGTATGATTTACATTTTTACCAATCAGCACTGTGACAATAACCTCTGACCAGAATTATGTTCGCCTCCTTTTTCCTCATCCCTCCATTCAGACCAGCCAGAGTGTGTGCCAAGATTTAGGGGTACTGTTCTGGGTCAGAGACAGTCACTGTGGCCCCTGGCTTCTAAGCCATGAGTAGCTTCAAGGGCAGAATGGGCCAAGATGTGGAGAAACAAGGCCACAAGCTGGTTAAGCAACACTGGAACAAGGACAAGGTGATCTGTGGTTTTCCACCTTCCTACTCTTTCCTCTTTCTGTACTTGTGTTTCGTTTCAAGCATAGTTTTTTAAATTTTTCTTTTTACATTTTTACTTATTTTATATTTATTTTATTTCTATTTTATGATCTATTTAAAATCTTACTATGCATTTTAGTTGTGATTTATTTTATGTTGTTGCTGTTTTTATATACCTGGCTTCCACCCATTTTGTTTTTACCTTCCTATCCTTTATTCTCATAGTTTAATTGATACTATATTGTTATTTAAGTATGTTTATGTCTAAACTAATGTTCCTATAGTATTTCATAATAAATTAGTTATTTGAACCAATGATTCTGAAGTGCAAGATTGCTTAAAAGATATGAATGCACAATGCAATGTTTTGAACATAGGACAGCCTGTCAAAGTGTTGACCATTTTGAGTTTTGTGTCTACGGTTTTGAAAATTGAGCACAAACTTGAGAGATGAGCGCCAAAGTGATTGTAAAAAACTGTATTATGATTATTTGTCCTTTTTATGAATGAAGGACCTAATTTTCACATCCAAATTCCTTTACCTTCTTTTCTTCTTTCAGTCTTTCCTGTTTAGTGTCTATAACCTCTCTCTCTTCTTTTTCTTTACCCGCTCCCCACTCTCAACACGTGTGCAGGTGCCCACAGACCGAACCATGATGGTGGGGGGTATGGCCGGGGTTGGGGGCGACCCTGCCAAAACCCCCGGGTGTGTGGACAAGAGGCGGCGGCAGCGATACGTGGAGAAAGACGGCAAGTGCAACGTGCACCACGGCAACGTGCATGAGACTTACCGCTACTTGAGCGACATCTTCACCACACTGGTGGACCTCAGGTGGCGCTTAAACCTGCTGGTCTTCACCCTGGTCTACACGACCACCTGGGTCTTCTTCGGCCTCATCTGGTGGCTCATCGCCTACATCCGCGGGGATCTGGAGCACACCGACGACGGCGACTGGACGCCCTGCGTCAACAACCTCAACGGCTTCGTCTCGGCCTTCCTCTTCTCCATCGAGACGGAGACCACCATCGGCTACGGCTACCGGGTCATCACGGACAAGTGTCCCGAGGGCATCATCCTGCTCCTGGTGCAGGCCATCCTGGGTTCCATCGTCAACGCCTTCATGGTGGGCTGCATGTTCGTCAAGATCTCGCAGCCCAACAAGCGGGCGGAGACCCTGATGTTCTCCCATAAGGCCGTGGTGTCGCTCCGGGACGGGAAGCTGTGCCTGATGTTTCGGGTGGGGGACCTGCGCAACTCGCACATCGTGGAGGCGTCCATCCGGGCCAAGCTCATCCGCTCCAAGCAGACCAAGGAAGGGGAGTTCATTCCGCTCAACCAGACGGACATCAACGTGGGCTTCGACACGGGCGACGACCGCCTCTTCCTGGTCTCGCCGCTCATCATCTGCCACGAGTTCAACGAGGGAAGCCCCTTCTGGGAGATCTCACAGGCCCAGCTGGCTCGGGAGGAGTTTGAGATCGTGGTCATACTGGAAGGGATGGTGGAGGCCACGGGTGAGTTTTCTTTTGGCTGCAGGGTTTGGGGACATAAGTATTTGAATTTGAATTTATTTATTGAGGATAGCCCCTTGAGATGAACCATCTCATTTTCGAGGGGGTCCCAAAACACAAACATACAAACAACATGTTACATACAATACAAAACTTATAATAACACACAGATACAAACACAGCTCGTCCACTCCCACCTACCCAAACCCTCCACATCCCAAAACCACCAATATTGTTCAGGAGACTAAACGTCAGTGACCAGGAGAAGTGAAACAATAATAATAATGATATGGATCATCATCATAAAAGTAATAATAACAATAAGAAAAGAAAAATAAGAAAAATAACAACAAATAATAAAGTAAAAAGAATAATAAAAACAAATCAAGTAGAATACACCATTGTAGAAATTCAAATTAAATTAAAAGCATGCACAGGTTGTTTTGAGCTGAGAAAGTAAAGATGACCTAAAGCAGCGGTAGGAAGTAATGGACCTAAGGGAGCGGGGGAGGTTATTCCAGTCAGAAGGGGCTTTATATGCAAATGACCTACGACCTACTTCTGTAAAGATTCTAGGGACATTGAAACAGGGATCTTGCAAACGCCTAAATGAATAGGAAGATCTACGTGGGACCAAGTACTGTTTCAGGTATGAGGGATAATTAAAATTAATACATTTAAAAATGAATTGAACCCAATGAAATTGTCTTCTAGCTTTAAGTGGCAACCAATCGAGTGAGTCATACATAAGACAGTGGTGCGTTCTATAGGGACATCTAAGGACAAATCGACATAGGGAATTAAACACTACATTAAGAGGCCTAAGATAAGTAACAGTGGTATTTTGATAAACTATATCAACATAATCTATAATAGGTAGAATGAGTTGAGAAATTATTCTTTTCCTAATCTCAAAAGTGAAGCAATTAATCGAGCGATACAGTGAGCCAAGACAACCATATACTCTTTTTATAATAAAGTCAATATGGGGTTTAAAGGAGAGTTCAGGATCAATCCAGAGTCCAAGATATTTAAACTGCTCCACCTTCTCGAGGGGTAAACCATTATCATAGACAATATTTAAATCTAGGAGATGTGGGCGCATATGCCTTGAACCAAACACCATGCTACAAGACTTCTTCTTGTTCAATACAAGTTTGTTATTATGAAACCAGTTTTGGACTGAATAAAAGTCTGACTGTAAGGAATTCTGAATTTGTGCTATGTCAGTATCAGAAGTGTATATGGCAGTGTCATCAGCATAGAGATGAACAAGACAATTGGAGCATGCTAGGGGAAGGTCATTGATAAAAATAGAAAAAAGAAGTGGTCCAAGAGTGGAACCTTGAGGAACCCCCCTTTCAACAATTAAATAATCAGACTGAGAACCCTGAATAACAACACATTGACGGCGATTATGAAGATATGCATTAAACCAAAAAAGAGCATTTTGAGAAAAACCAATGGAGTAAAGCTTATCAAGGAGGAAGTAGTGATCAACCATATCAAAAGCTTTGGAAAGATCAATAAAAATGGCACCAGTGAGTTGGCCTTTCTCAAAGGATGAAAACACATCGCTAGTAAATTTTTGAAGAGCAGTAGTAGTTGAGAAGTTTGGTCTAAACCCAGATTGGGATGATGATAAAATATTATGTACATTAATATAATGAGACAGTTGGTCAAAAATCAATTTCTCAAAAATTTTCGCAATAAAGCAAATAATAGAAATAGGTCGATAATTATTCATATCTGATGAGTTTCCACCTTTGAGAATAGGGGTAACTCGGGCACATTTCCATATAGAGGGAATTGAACAAGTAGACAAAGATAAATTAAATAAGTCTGCAAGGGGATACATCAATACATGTGCTGCTAGTTTAACAAATTTAGCTTCCATACCATCTGGACCTGCACTACTAGCTTTAAGCTCACACAACACATTATAAACATCCATAGGCATGATTTTTTGTAAAGAAAATAAACTATTACAAGTAGTGAAGTTTGAGGAGTCAGCCATACCATAAGAATTAGCATCATGGGAACCACAGATAGAAGTGAAATGCTCATTAAAAGCTTGGGAAATGAGTAAGGGATCAGAAATAATTTCATTGTTAAATTGTATCCGGTTTATGAGGCTTTTGTTAGTTTTATTGAGAACACGGTTCAACTGATTCCAAAACTGTCTAGGATTATTAAAATCGTGGGAAAGGCTATTTTTGTAATAATTCGATTTTGCATTCCTTGTTTTAGTCTTGCATACGTTTCTTAAACATCTGTAGGTTTCCCAATCAACAGGATCTTTAGACAGGCGATATTTGTCCCAGGCTTTGTCCCGTTGTTTAAAAAGGTTGATGAGATCTGAACTGATCCAGGGTAAGTGTCTGCCTTTAACTCTAATAGACTTCATAGGAGCATGCTTATTAATAATGTTAGTGATCTCAGATTGAAAGAAGTTCCAAGCATCCTCAGGATAAGGAATTAACTGAAACCTATCCCAATTGATAGCAGTGACATCATCAATAAAACAATCAACGTTCATTTTTTTACATTGTCTCAATCTAATACATTTAGGAGGAGAATTTAGAATTCTGATTTTCCAAACACAAAATATAACGGAATGATCGCTAAAACAGTCAGACATAACACCAGATGTGGTTATTCTTTCTGGGTTAGTAACCAGAATCCAATCTATTAGAGATGAAGATCGACAATCAACTCTAGTTGGCTCAGTAATTAGCTGAGTGAGGTTTACACTATTAAATAAATTCCTCTCATTGGCAGAGGAACTATCTAGCCACTATCACCCAAGATGATCATTTCATTATGCCTCTCTAAAGAATTGATGGTGGATAGAATACAATTTGCAGAGTCAGATGGAGCAGAAGGTGGTCTATAGACATTCCCAATAGTTAAGTGTTTGTTATCATGAAAGATAATATTAATAAAGATACATTCAAAATTAACTGGGTCCACAGTAGGAGGGGCACACTCAGAAACCAGATTATCAGAGACATAGGTGGCCACCCCACCACCTCTAGACGCCCTGTCAGATCTATACAAAACATAATTATCAATTTTGATTTCATCATCGGTTATTCTGTTATGAAGCCATGTTTCAGATATTGTGATAATGTTGGGTTTGTAAAGAATAACCCAGGCTCTGAGAAGATCGATTTTAGGAACAAGGCTCCGGATATTGATATGAATAACTTTTAAACCTTTAACTGACTCAATAATAGGCTACCTATAAAAAAGACAGAGATAGTTGGTCATTGACTTGTGAGATTAGGAGGTGAAGGAGGCGAGGAGCGAGAGCAACAAACAGGACAAAGACAGACACCACAAACACACACAGACACACACAGAGACAATACAGAAAAAATACAAAGACAAAATCAAGCTGCATCATTAGAAAGAAAGAAAAGAAAAAAAAAGAACTAACTGCTCAGTCTGCAAGGCCCTTGAATAAATGAATAAATCAGTCAAACAGTCCCATATTCATAGTAATGCATGGCCTACATCCGGCATTGAAAACATTATTTCCAAAATAAATAAACTTTGTTATCAACCATGTAATTCATTTCCATTTTAATTATCCAAGTCATCAAACCGAAATAAAGCAAAAGTTACGCATTACTGTTCATTCCTTCTCAGTTTGTTAGTCAGTTTACATTTACATTACAAAATTATATTTTGCGACAGCTGCAACTCCTTGAGTTAAGTTTACGACACCGTTTACGGCAAACAGAAGTGCTGCAGCACCGATATGACAGCTGGGTTACCGGTGTCCTGCTAGCTTGTAAACAATAGCCATCAATTGCAGAAACAAAACCTAAATGCTGTCATTGAGAATAACTACATAACGGAACAGTCAATATTTCAAAAAGTCCAAGAAGTAGGCTACGAAGGACAAAAATAGAAGAGCACAAAAAGCAAAGTTCATCGCTAGACCATGTAGGCTAACGTAACGTTGTTATGGAGACTCAATGGAGAACTCGGCAAGGAAAGCCTCGGCCTCACCAGGGGAGCGAAAGAGTTTAGTCTTACCACCGTGGACCACTCTCAACGTGCAAGGGAAGATCATGGAGTAGGACAAGCCAAGGACTCGTAGCCTCTTTTTGTGTGGGTCAAACTGCCGACGTTTCTGGACCAGCTCACTACTGAAATCAGGGAAGATATGAACCCGTATAGTGCCATACACAAGCTCCTTCTTTTCTCTGGCGAGCTTCAGGATCTTTAGCTTGTCCTGAAAATAGAGAAGTTTAACCAGGATCGGTCTTGGTCTGGTTCCGGAGTTGGACTTGAGGACAGTTGGAGAACGATGACAGCGCTCGATGACTGGACGAATAGGAAAGTTCGCTTCACCAAGAAGCTGAGGAATGAGCCGATTCATGAAACCAAGGATATCATTACCCTCGGCTTTCTCTGGTACAGAAATGAAGCGCAAGTTGGAAGCCCGACTTCGATTCTCAGCGTCGGCAGCCCGTTCCTTCAGGTAAAGATTATCCGTATCAAGTGTTTTAACACGTTGAATCAAGTCCTGTATGTCATTCTCATTGGTGCCAGTTCTCTGCTCGAGCTCGATGACTTGATCTCCAAGTGTGGAAAGTGAGCGCTCTATTATTTTAAGGCTGGCATCAATAGTTCCCAGTTTAGAATCAATATGTGAAATCATTTCAAGCTTCATTTGCTGCATGCCCTCCCAAATAGTTTGAAGAGAGATTGAGCCTTGATCCATAGTGAGGCCTGCTAATTTCTGACTCACAATGAGAAAAAATATTTGGTCCAAAAAAAAACAACGATTTGCTACAAAATGTTACTACTGCTTCTATATTCCAATACCACAAGTCACTTTGATTGACTTCAGCATATGAAGTAGCACATCTATTTTATTATAGGACTATAGAAAACAATTGTTTGAGCCAGCAGACTAGAGCTAGTTACACACCCTCACACCACAGCAGCCATCTTTTTTATTCCACGAGCACTGTGCTGCCCCTCCCCCTATTACTTATGAGAGATACGATTAGTGTGCGGAGCGATAGACCAATGGTCCCCAACTAAGGGAACTAATCAACCTCTTATCGCTTTTTTGTTCGGTGACATCACATTCTACAGCGGAAGTTCATGGGCTAATCTCTAAAGTCCCCTCACATACAGTCACATGTGCTAACTCACATCTCTAAACTCCACTCACATACAGTCACATGTGCTAACTCACATCTCTAAACTCGCCTCACATACAGTCACATGTGCTAACTCACATCTCTAAACTCCCCTTACATACAGTCACATGGGCTAACTCACATCTATAAACTCCCCTCACATACAGTCACATGGGCTAACTCACATCTCTAAACTCGCCTCACATACAGTCACATGTGCTAACTCACATCTCTAAACTCCCCTCACATACAGTCACATGTGTTAACTCACATCTCTAAACTCCCCTCACATACAGTCACATGGGCTAACTCACATCTCTAAACTCCCCTCACATACAGTCACATGTGTTAACTCACATCTCTAAACTCCCCTCACATACAGTCACATGGGCTAACTCACATCTCTAAACTCCCCTCACATACGGCTACATGTGCTAACTCACATCTATAAACTCCCCTCACATACAGTCACATGTGCTAACTCACATCTCTAAACTCCCCTCACATACAGTCACATGGGCTAACTCACATCTCTAAACTCGCCTCACATACAGTCACATGTGCTAACTCACATCTCTAAACTCCCCTCACATACAGTCACATGTGTTAACTCACATCTCTAAACTCCCCTCACATACAGTCACATGGGCTAACTCACATCTCTAAACTCCCCTCACATACAGTCACATGGGCTAACTCACATCTCTAAACTCTCCTCACATACAGTCACATGTGCTAACTCACATCTCTAAACTCCCCTCACATACAGTCACATGTGCTAACTCACATCTCTAAACTCCCCTCACATACAGTCACATGTGCTAACTCACATCTCTAAACTCCCCTCACATACAGTCACATGGGCTAACTCACATCTCTAAACTCGCCTCACATACAGTCACATGTGCTAACTCACATCTCTAAACTCGCCTCACATACAGTCACATGTGCTAACTCACATCTCTAAACTCCCCTCACATACAGTCACATGTGTTAACTCACATCTCTAAACTCCCCTCACATACAGTCACATGGGCTAACTCACATCTCTAAACTCCACTTACATACAGTCACATGGGCTAACTCACATCTCTAAACTCGCCTCACATACAGTCACATGTGCTAACTCACATCTCTAAACTCCCCTCACATACAGTCACATGGGCTAACTCACATCTCTAAACTCCCCTCACATACAGTCACATGTGCTAACTCACATCTCTAAACTCCCCTCACATACAGTCACATGTGCTAACTCACATCTCTAAACTCCCCTCACATACAGTCACATGGGCTAACTCACATCTCTAAACTCCCCTCACATACAGTCACATGTGCTAACTCACATCTCTAAACTCACCTCACATACAGTCACATGTGCTAACTCACATCTCTAAACTCCCCTTACATACAGTCACATGTGCTAACTCACATCTCTAAACTCCCCTCACATACAGTTACATGTGCTAACTCACATCTCTAAACTCCCCTCACATACAGTCACATGTGCAGTAGCGAGAGACTGACTTTGGTTTTTAACGTGTTAAAAGAGTGTTTTAACATTTTTCTGAGTTTTTTTTTCCGTCGATGCAGAGCTGTACTCAGACACACCAAACGTCCATCTCATCCGGCACTAAGCCACACTGGGAGGCCTGAGTTTCTGTGCGTTCTCAAGCTGGCGGAGACTGAATGAAATCACTGAATCAAAAAATTTTTAAATTGAAAAAAATAAACTACTGCTACTCGTGCTAATTATATGGGCTTCTAAAGAGAATGGATATCAATAATAATAATTTCCATGGTAATTTAAGGTGTAAAGAGCTCCAGTTCCCCTTTGTCACAACATCGTGTTGTCAGCTGCAGTTGCAAGGGGTCTCCCCGGATCCCGTTAATTGACGACCAGTGTGAATACACTTGCCAAGAACTGCAATTATACCCTGCTAATTGCCCCCACATTGTTCCCTATGCTAATACAGTCTGTTACCGCTTGTCTTGTTCGCGTAAGGAGCGAGGGCCTCCGGAGACGGCTGTTTGTGGGAGTAGCAGCCTGTCAATAGAACGG
>CM040406.1:72815997-72880997 GCA_022702515.1 Ilyophis sp. 1 JC-2022 | reverse complement strand
TGAACAGGCCGCAGCCCAGGAACAGAAAAGGGAGTGAATAGGTGATCTCCATACTTTATTCTCTTCAGGTAAGTAGTGAGGTTTGTTTTCAGTGGTCACTGTTTTGATCTCATGACAGGACAAGTGCTCTCTGTTCTGTTCTTAAAAATAAAATATTGAACTATAAATTATCAGGACACTAATATTTGGAGTCATTCCAATTTCTGCTAAGAGCTAAATGTTTAGTTTAGTGCAAATCCAACGCATTTGGAAGACTCTTCTTAAGATTTCTGTTACGGGGGTTTCAAAAATTTTGGATTCTGTTATGTGTCTGTGTAAAAGGACAGAAAAGTTTGGTCACTTCACAGTACACACGCATACTAACACATTGGAGTCTGTAAATGCTTGAAATCCTTGTCTCCTTCCAAGCAGATGTTAGGAGTTTAAAGGTATGACTAATGACATTTATGAAGGTGTTCATTTAGTAACATCCAGAAATGTTGCAGAAATTACAGAAACACCGTACTGAAAAAGTAAAGCCATGATCTTCCTTTTGCTTCTCATCTGTGTACAGCCTAGCCAAGTCATCTATGAAGGATTTGTGAAATCACCCCTCCTTTTTATAGATATTATATAATTATAGATTTGTGTCTGGAACTGTCGTATTTGGGAGGGAGGGGACAAGGTGCTTAAATTGTAAAACAAGAACGCCCTTTCCTGGGATTATTTATCACAAATGAATAAATCCCTCATTCATTTGAGTTCAATTCAACGGTGATAGCCCTGTGATGGATTGGCAATCTGTCAAGGATGTATTTCTGCCTCTCGCCCAATGCATGCTGGAATAGGCTCCACCTACACCCCCCCTTGTGACCCTGCAGGTTAGATAATGGATGAATAATAATAATAATAATAATAATAATAATAATAATAATAATAATAAATTCACAGGTAAGTGCACCAATAACTAACAAGCTATTTTACTATTTACAGCCATTTGGAGAACATTTGTTGCTGAACATTTGGGTGTCCTCTGTGTGTCTCTTTCACTGTGGCGTATGGCAGCATATCTGACTGCAAGTAGGGCTGTGGGCCCTTCTCCAACAATTATACAGTTTTCTGGAGCTGTCATATCGGAAAGTGGAAGAGTATGGTGGATAAATTGTGAAATAATAACTTTTTTTCTATCTCTCTTTTTCTTTCTCTCTTTTTCTTTCTCTCTTTTTCTTTCTTTTTCTCTCTCTGTCTCTCTCTCTTTTTCTGTCTCTCTCTCTGTCTCTCTCTCGCTCTCTCTCTCTCTCAGGAATGACCTGTCAGGCGCGCAGCTCATACCTGGACTCAGAGGTCCTGTGGGGACAGCGGTTCACCCCGGTCCTCTCTTTAGAGGAGGGCTTTTACGAGGTGGACTACGACACCTTCCACCACACCTACCCCACACCCACGCCGGCCTGCTCCGCCCGCGAGGTGGCCGAGCTGGCCAAAAAGGGCGAAGAGATCCCCCTCCCACCTCCGTCTCCCCCCGAGGCCGCCAGACCAGAAGAAGAGGGGAACAGAGGAGAGCAGGAGGAGAGAGGTGGAGAAAGAGAGGGGGATGGAGAGAACGTCACCAACGGCGACGTCAACAAGACGTGGGGCGAGTGAAAGGTTCAAATGAAAACCTGGTGCTCAGGAATCTTGGTAGTCGCCCCAACTTTGTGCGCCCTCTTTGTTATTCACGCAAGAATGGTGGGAGGGAGGGACCCACTTGCAAACAAGAATGTGAAGATGAAGATGGAGATGAAGATGGAGAGAATAAGGTTCCACACAAACATAGTCTGAGGTTTTCTCCCTATATTTCCACTAGTCCAGGGCAGTGGTTCCCAAACGGTGAGTAGTGGAAGGGGTTGAGGTCATTCGCTGTTTATGACGTTCCATTGACATTCTCACCAGTCACATTAAATACTGGACCTGCTACATAAACTGCAATAGATAAATTTGTTTAAAGACATTGGTTTAAAAAATATCATTTAAATACATATTTGAGCGCAAGTGAGGCTACAAACAGGGTGGGTCAGATATATTTATTCAGAAAGCAGCCCATGGGGCTCAGGGAATTTTGAGAACCACTGGTCAGGGATAAATAGGAGGGAGATGGAGAAACAGACATGAATCATTGGGAAGAGATTATTAGGAATACAGGAAGGAGGGGAATGGTAAAAGGTGAGAAGCTTCCATCTTTAGTGACTTCAAAGACAAATTCACTGTAATTTAAAAATGGCACCTGTTTTTTCCCTCTGGCACCTGGCACACAGTCAAACATTGTCATACAGTATATTATATTAGTTTACTTACTGGATACAGTTTCAGTTTCTGACTTTTCCGTTGGACACATGCGTGAGGACTGAAATGATTCATGACATGCAGTGTAGTAGCACTTTACACAGTAAAATATTCAGCGTTAAATCAACTCTGATGTAGTGCATTTCACTCTGACAGAGTTTGGTTCATCCCTGTCGGACTCACATCCGTTCTGTTAAAGTTTAATTAATGCTGAGTATTTTATTGTGTAGACATGAATAACGTGCAATCAGACTGGCAGTTTTCTGTATCTGTGAGATGTGGTAAATCCAGTGTTTGTGCATTTTAATACCTCATTTTAATTCTCAGAATTTCATATTTGTTTAATCTGAATTGGACACATTTCCTTGCAGCTCAATTTCAACTTTCAAACATATCACTGCAATTTGAATTGACTTATTTATTTAATTTATTAGTGGCATAAATCCAAGGCATTATTATTGCTACTGTTATATTCTTTTTTGGGGGCGGATGTATTTTCAATGGGGCTGACATCTAGAAAAGAGGATTATGTGTCCCCCATGTCTGGCTGTGTATTTGTAAATGCATTTTTGTTTCTGTATTTAGAATGATCTGCAGTCATTCAAATGAATTTTTGTAAGTATATAGATGGTGGATAAATACATTTTCACCAGTGCTACTTAACAATAAGAATCTATCATGTTTGCATTTGCTTTCAAATGCATTTGATCATTAGTAAAGGGAAACATTAAACATATTCGCATGTGTGCTGTCCGTTTGACTCTTTTGACCTTGGGGATATCGAGAAGAACTGAAGGTTATAAAGGGGGACTACAGTAGGATGGAGAGTTGGAATGCATTTTTTTTTTTAAACAAGAAACCAGTGGAATTACATACAGCTTGTGGATATTCCTGATTCTTTTAGATTCAACACAATTGTATTTATTTACAGCTTGGGAAAAGTAAAAAATATTGAATGATAACGGGAATTAACTGGTATCACTATTTCCCTCCAATCCTCCTCGAATATCTAGAGTTGTTCAACCAGAGAATATGTGAGTCTTTTAAAAGGGTCGATAGAGTTCAACTCAATTAATTACAAAGCATAACTTTCATTTATCTATTTGTATCTTTTATTTTTGTCTATATGTATTATTTCCGAACTTTGTAACTTTATTAATTGTTGAAAATCCCATTTATAAGTATATAAAGACAGTTGTTTTCATGCGCGGCTAACTTTTTGATACAAAGATGGCCTGTATGTGGGCAGCTGAGCTGTCAGTAATGCATATTGATAGTTTACTCCCAAAAATATGAAGCATTTATGAATGCAATTTGCACAACATGAGTTCCTTTCATATACAGTATATCATATTTATAATTTTATGGCCCATTTATTTTCCATTTTGTTATGTTTTTATTTATGGTGACCAGCATTCTCAGCCTTCCAGGAGATACCCAGCTAGTTTTCAGACGAGTGGCTTCTTGTGAAATCCTTTTTCCAGTAGGGTTGGGAATTTCATAGGATAAGAATATTGGAAATTGTAATTTTCTTTTCCTCAATAAAAAATTAATCAATTAATAAATCATTGCCTTTTTCCTTTTCTAAAAAGATGGAACTGACCCTGACTCTCTGAGATACACAAAAGCACTGCTTGAAAGGTGCATGCATATGCCTATACATGCCCTCCACCGCTGGTAAAGATTAGTAAAAAGGGTTATACAAAATTCACCGTTTGGTGACTTAGCTTAATGTCACACTGAAAAAATTAGAAAAATCCAACCTTCAATTGAAGTAAATTTATTATCCCTCATCAAGAAATAATTTATGGGAATTTGGGGGTGGGACTAGATTTAGCGGTAAATTACACTGGAACAGTATGAAACAAGCCTTAAACCATCACTCTGCTGCCAGAAATACAGTAGATATGGATGGATAACTTAAAGGGTTTCTTCTCCTGACTTATTTTTCCATAGAGTTCAATAGGAAAATTTGTCAGGAGAAACAACCCTTAAAGTGATCCATCCATATCTACTGCATATCTGGCAGCAGAGTGATGGTTTGAGGATTGTTTGATACCTCAGACCCTTGATGACTTAGAGCCATTTAGCCAACCATGTGTTCCATAGTGTTTCAGTGTAATTTACAGCTAAATCTAGCCCCACCCCCCAATTCCCATAGAGATTAATTCAAATGCAGAGATGTTATAGTATCGCTTGTAAGAGTACCAGAAAATAAGATATCAAGAGTCTTTTGATGTTTTTGGGTCACAGTCATCAGAAAGTCATGACATGCAAAAGATATGCAACCAAATATTTAAAATGTATACTTTATTCTATATATAAATGCAGGGGTGCCAATAATTGTGGCACACGTGGTTTTGTAAAAAAATTATTTCCTGCAAAATTAACATTCTGAGCCGGCTGAAACACACTTTCAAATGATCAACCTGGTATAATTTGTCTTCACCTGGAAGGGTTTTGAATTAAGAAAACTAAAGAGATGGTTGCCAGTATGTGTCTTATTTAGGAAAACTGGAAACCCTGAGGAGTCCTTTTTCACAGTCCTTTTTGTATGAATCTTATGATCACATATCAACAGTAGCTGACAGCAGACCTGTGTCTTTACTGTCTACTGTCTCTCCCACACACACACACACACACACACACACACACACACACACATGCACACTGAGGTAAAACAGCAAAATGGCAAGATGGTCTAAGTAGGCCATTTCAGAACAAGGTGTGTGGACTCTTTAGCCAAACAAAGACTTAATGAATCACTCATGCAGAACCACATCAAAACCAGCAGATGTTGTCGGCCTCTAGGCCTGAAGTCTGACCCCTACTGGCGATAACCTGAGCAAAGCCATATTTGCATTTTCTTCGTGACTAGTTTGTTGGGGGGAAAAAGTTGCTGGCAGTTTTATTTTTTGGTATTTTCCAGAATTGTGTTGAGCGTGTAAGCTTTACAATAGCTTTGGCTTTGATGATGCTTTGGCTGAGGATTTTTAAATTAGCCTGGCAACCCTGGCACACACACACACACACACACACACACACACACACATGCACAGCAAAGAAATCAATCTCTCAAAAACATACTTGGTCAAAATACTGTATGACTGATGCAGGCGATCAGGCAATACATGGTACTTGCCAGTCTCTATGAAATCCCAGGTTTCCAAAATGGCTTCAGTTGGATGGAGCAGCTGAACATCCATACGGACGCCGCAAAACAAAGACGCAAGCTGCTGTCAGATGGTGAGATCACCCGACAGCCGAAGATGGACAACTCTCATCTCACCATGGCTTAGAGCGGTGGTTCCCAAAGTGGGTGCCGTAATGACTGGCCAGGGGTGCCCCAAGATCTGTTCATTTTCATCTTTGACGTACGTGAAAAGCAAGAGAAGGCATCGCCTGTCAGTGCAGTCAGATCTACGCATTGCGCTCTTCAATCTCTCCCCGCATCAAGAGACTGTGCTCTCAACAGCAGGCTCACACGTCCCACTAAAATGCCTGCTCGCTCCATACATGCAGTTGTTTTTGTTCTTTGTTTTTCTTATTAACCTAAAAAGTAGGCATATTTTACATTTTGAACAAAGCAAAAAAAAAAAAAGCGACAAATTAACATTTTTTTTTTACAAATTAACATTAATATTTTAAGTTAAACATTGATCTGTAAATATGCACACACAGCAACAAAATAGCCTTAGTTCAAACAAGTCAAAATTGCTGAATTGTTGACATTATTTTTTTCTTATCATCAGCTGTGTGGTTGAGAATAATTTTTAATTTTAAGAAGTTTTCACTTCACATTTATGCCAGTTCATTAAAATACATTCCAATAACATGTTCATGGTGTCATGTTGGAGGGGTACCTTGGTTTGAAAAAGTTTGGGAACCACTGGCTTAGAGTACAGGTTTGAATGGAGGCTTCTGATCAGTAAGTCTCAGTGTAGTTACATTTGTTTTCCTGCACTTAATCCATTACCAAATCTTTTTAATAAATCACAACAGTGACTGGATTGAGTCACTGGCTCCTGGATTGAGTGCTGTGTTGGTCTGCCTACACAAACGTTCAACAATGTCATAAGAAACTCCACAGTGACAATACGCAGTATAACTGTGGGTAGTGGCGTTGCATAATGGTTAGGGAAGTGCACAACTCAAAGGTTATAGATTAAATTTCCAGGTTTGGGGCTACGGTTGTACCCTTGAGCAAGGTGCCTAACCTGAACTGTTTTCGTAAATATCTAGCGTTAGCTGTGTACAAGAATGTAAGCTGTATAAGTTGCTCTGGAGAATAGCATGTGATAAAATTGAAATTAAATGTGAATAACTTCCCTGTTTGCTAAAGGGAGGTTAGAAGATGAAATGCACAACACCAAGAAGTATTCGGCCTTGAGCAAAATAACGAGTAAAATTTATAACTGAACAAGCAAAAGACTCATTTCTACTATTACCGTTCAAGTAGATATTGCTTTTTAGACATTGGTATGCTTACCCAAATCTTACCTGACAAGATGAGCAATTTTTCACATGTACTGTATGATACTGGAAACATAAAATGTTGGAAGGAAACATACATGGATGTATTGAGCAATTAAATCATTAAAAATCTAAATACACCGTTAGATTGGTCATCTTTTGGTACAGGACAACAACAACAACAATAATAATAATAATAATAATAATAATAATAATAATAATTATTATTATTATTATAACACAAAATAAAATAAATACACATACTGGATAATAATTTTACTTTTCCCTTTACGTTACTTCAAGTAGGGCACACAAACTTGAGATATCACCTACCATAAAAAAAAACTCTAAGAGCACTATCATAAAAAACACCACACGGGGGCACTGAAAGCTTTGGAAATGATTCTTTAAAAATGACTGTCGAAGACTGTCTTTGAAGAAGGGCTTTTCACCTTTTTTTGTCATCGTGTTGCTTTGAATTTACATATAGTGTGTTTTGCTGCTCATGTAATACTCATATCTGCAGCTTTTATTTTAAACAATCTTCAATGAAAAGTACATTTGGCATGGCTTTGATGGACACACCCACCCTGACAAGTCCTCCTGGTCTTCCAAGCTAGAGGGCGACACTGACAAACTACAGCCGTGTTTTTTTTTTATAGACACGCAGGGCATTATGGGAAGGACGACCTGGCGTGGTGGCCACATGTGCGCAGTGCGTTCCACGCTTTTTATAGACACGCAGGGCATTGTGGGAAGTACCACATGTGCACAGTGCTTTCACGCTTTTCCGCTCTTGGTTACGGAAGACGTCGGCTGGTTAAAGAAGAGTTGGAAGATCGTAGCTACAAATAACATATTTAACAGATATGAGCCCAGGTACGTTAAGTGTAGCTGAACACATTGGTAACATATTTCTTGTTCACGTGGAGTATAAACTAAAAGTCATTATTTGTTAAATTGGTTTTATTTACGGTTTTGTGCAGAAGTTACACGTCGCACATAGGCTAGCTTAGCCAGCTTCAAATTTACTGCTAATGTTTGGTAACGCTAATTGTATACGTGACAACTTAGCTTGCTGCATTAGCGAAATTACGTTACTTGTTAGTTTTTTCAGTGTAACTTAATGTGTTTGCGAGATTGCTAGCTACGATATTTCTACCATTTTATTGCATCGACGATTGTCGCTTAAGGCTAGCTAACGTTAGCTAGTTACCTTCTGCAGATACGGCATGGGCAACATGTTGCTGTCGCGACATGGCAAGCAGGAGTTTTCGAGCTAACGGTTAGCTAACCAGCTAAAAAAAACTTGGTAACGTTAATATAGCTAAATGTTTTTGCCTGAATTTGACCTCTGTTATCAAAGTCTCGCTGGACGCCTAACGCTAAATGGCTAACTTTGTTTGTATAATGTTACTAACAAATATTAATATGTGTTTAGTGAAATTCATTCAGATGGTTCTCCCACCATGTGCTACTTTTTGTCAGTTCCAGTGTACTAACTTAAATGAAACTGATTCTGGGAAGAAATCTAACGTCCCGTCTTTTAATGTTTCGCCCTTTTGATCGTTTATTAACGGAATATTAACGTTACCTTACTGTATTTTGCAAGGTGACGTTATTTGATTAGCAGCTACGTTTCTAGACCAACTAACTTTTTAATGTATTTAATCGGGGCGATTTAAAATCGTAACGTTACCTGTGCTAGAAATCTAGCACGCTTATCTAGTATTGTGTTCTTTCCCTTTTGCCCCCTTATCTTTAAATGTCTGACATTGTAGGATTTAGTCCGCGAGGTGGAGGTGGCCGCGGGGGCTTCGGGGATCGAGGTGGCGGGGATCGAGGTGGCGGGGGAAGAGGTGGCTTTGGATCTAGAGGTGGTTTCGTATCTAGAGGTGGTTTCGGAGATCGAGGTGGCTTCGGTGATCGTGGCGGCAGAGGAGGTTTCCGTGGCGGCAGAGGTGGTAAGTCGCAATTTTCTAACTTTTGTTTTCATATTCCTCTATATTGCGGGCACCCCACACTAATTGTTGTCGGAGCATGTTACCTTTGTGTCACTTTTAAGGAATAGCGTCACTCGCCATGGATTCGTGAAAGCCCCTGTACCAGCCATTATAAAGCAAGAAGGTCGTTAGAAACGGTATCCTTCACCGTCCAGAACAGCCAGCTGGACCATTCGAAAACATGCAGTATTTTGCAATTAATGAAAAGACACTAAAAACTCCTGAACGTTAACTATCTCTAATGTGTGTGCCATCTCGTGGTGAGAGGGAGCTACTGCATGTTTTCTTTTTTTCCCTGGCCAATAGTAAGTAGTACTATAGAATATTTGGTCATACAGTATTTGATATGACTTAGATCTGGCTGGTTGTGTTTGTAAGGGTTTTAATCTCATGGACCACATTTGATTGCCAGTTGTAACAAACATGATGCTAGAACTATGTTAATTGGGCTGGCATTGTGCTTGGACAACTCCTAGTTTACATATTAAAAGGCCATTTAAAAATCTTGACTGCATGTTGAGTGTGTTGCTGCTTGAGTGAAGCTTTGAGGTAGTCAGACCCTAATAACCCCCCCCCCCCCACACACACCTGTTTGAAAAGGGTTCCGGTCCCCAAGTGGAGAAGGGGGTTTCCGGGGCCGAGGAGGGGGTCGGGGGGCGCCTAGGGGAAGAGGTGGTGGACGTGGAGGCTTCAGAGGGGGCAGGACGGTCACAGTTGAACCCCACAGACATGAAGGTAAGACCCTGTTTGATTTTGGATAAACGTGATACAAAATGAGTCTGCCACTTAGAGACATTTCTAGGGCTGCCCCAAAATAGTCGACTCAATCATTAGTTGATCAAAAGAACTCGGTCAACCAAAATTTAAATTGGTCGAATCGTCGCAGTTTGGAAAAACGCGAGAGTGTAACTATTCATGCACCTTGTAACGGACAATTGTTGTATATTAATTCAGGAATAGATCAGTTTTATAGAATGTATGCGAGAAAATCGACAGTATGCGAGCATTTCGAGCATCTAAAGGATGACCCCAAAAAAGTTAAATGTAAACTCTGCAAGCAACAATTTGCCTATCATTCAGCGCATCTTCTCAAAGGCCGGCTTTATTGTCAGCAAAATGCGGAGCTCACTTCTCCCGAGCAACATCAATAATCGCGTGTTCTTCACGCATAATATGAGAAGACTGCAAATGGAGGAAAAACAGCAGTGAGTAGGCCTATGTGATGAGGTTTGCTGGTCACAAGTAGGCTAAAACACACTTATGTTGCTAATATAGATTATAGCCTAATTAATCTTTTTGGCCTGTTATTGATATTTCTCAAGTGTTTCAGTTTGCTGTGTTTTTCCCTGAAGTCTGTGACTGTAGCAGTGTAATTTACAGCTGAATCTAGTCTCCCCCCCAATTCCCATAGAGATCCATTCAAATGCAGAGGTTATAGTATCGCTTGTAAAGTATACTTTACAAATACGTTAAAGCAAAGGGTATGAATACAAAATTAGAGATTTCTGTTTTAGATTTTTAATAAATTAGCAAAAATTTCAAAACATGTTTTCATTTTGTCGTTATGGGTTATTGAGTGTAGATTTGAGAAAAAAAATGTATTGAATCAATTTTAAGATGAGTCTGAAATATAACAAAATGTGTAAAACTTGAAAGGGTCTGAACTTTCTGTATGCACTGTAACTTGGATGTAACTGAGCTGTGGAACTTGCATTTGCAAGTGTGTGTTTGTTGGCTTCCAGTATTATGGAACTTTGTGTCATTAGTTTAAAGGATGGACTAACTGGACGTCAGTACGAGGAGTGCTCAAGTGTATCTAAATATTTAATGTTTATCTGCCATTTTATGGAATATGAAATGACTGGTTCCAGATAACGGCACTGCACACCTGTACACACGTTAGATTGGAGACAAAAATGTGTTATACATGCGAAAGAATAAATTAACCTTCAGTCTGTTTTTTGTGTAAAAAGTACTGGCTGAGTGATTCTGTATACTCCAGTTTTTTTCTTCTTTTTTTTCTCCAAGGATTCTGAGTGATATAACGAAATAAGTCAAAAAATTTGTGTAGTCCGTTAGTATTCTATGTCTGTAATCTTAGGTGTCCTCTTATGAATGCATCAATATGGAAGACTGCTTTGATTGAATTTTAAACGTGGTCAGGGTCCAAAATGAACACCCGCCAGGCGCCAAATGTGGGTAAATTTTCCAATTGGTGGGTAAATTTTGCGGTGTCACCAGCCACTGGCGGGTGTATTAAACAAAAATTAGAAGACAACATTGCAAGGTTAGCGCTTTTTCTTTTGTGTCAATGTAGTCGTGTAGCCTATGGAGAAAACCCGTGGAGGCGGAGTTTGTGCGTTGGACTGCTTGATGACATTGGACTTCTCGGGACAGTGGGGGCTATTTTTAATTTTAACGTTTGGCTTTATTCCGCTTTAATTCACTTAATTAGTTTGATTAATGCAATGATTCTATTGAATGTCTTTATTTGATATGTTTGTTTGTGTGGGTCTCTGCCCCACTGTCTTTTTTTGTTGTTGCTGGTGGCTACAACTGAAGTTCCCAAACAGGAAATAAAAGTTATTCTATTCTATTCTTTCAACCTATAAAATATAAAGTAGGCTAACACGTTCCAGCTTTGTCCTGAAAGGGCTCCATAAATTGTGCGAGTCTATTTCGCACGTCCAAGTCACGCAACCAAGAAACACCAAAGATTTTTTTAAGGAGAAATGGCACATTGATGAGAATGGGGGAAAACACGGAGTTGGATCGGGTATGACAGATAATGTTAAATAATGTCAATGTTCAGCTCCCAGTGCCGTTTATGCACCACAGAAAATGCCTGCAATAGGCTAATCCCAATTACCTTCATATTGCTGATTGATATATTGCTGAGCTCCTCCTGTGTAAATGACACCTCACTATCGCCCCCTCCCTCCCGATCCCCCCCATCTCTAGGTGTGTTCATCTGCCGTGGGAAGGAGGACGCCCTGGTGACGAGGAACATGGTTGTGGGAGAATCCGTGTATGGCGAGAAGCGAATCAACGTGGAGGTGAGATTTTCCTTCCTGGCGTTTTCTAGTATGAGGCAGGATTACTGAGTTAGCTGCGTGACTGCACTGAGTAAAACCCGGAACAGCGCTTTTGACTTCAGTCCATGATCCACATTTGGAAGGGTTCCGGGTTTTATTCAGTGCAGTTATCCAGTTAACTCGGTGATCCTGCTTTGTAGTATTCTCCCCTGAGGGGTGTACTACGAAGCGAGATTAAGGGGATAGCGAGCTAAATTAAGCTTCAACCCTGGGTTTTCTATATCACGAAGCCGACTCACTTTTAATCGGGTTATATTGCCACGGTAACTTACTCTGCACGGCTAACCTGCTCCGGGGAAGGTTATGTTCAGGATAACAGATTGAAACATATAAAATCAATGACCAATGAATATCTTTGCAGGGCGAGAGTTCCGGAAAATGCTTGAGACTTTTTAATGGGAAAAAAACGTTGACGTGATTGCTTCAGCAATATTTTAAACATGCTGTATCAAGTTTAAAGTTTAGCAACTCTAGAATGTAGTAGTACAGTTTTCACATTCAAAATAAACTATGACAATGTACCGAGTATAGATTTATTTGTTACGAGTGGTAAGGTGAATAAGGTATTAACATGCCTAATGAATTTAACCTACACGATGAGCGTTTTATTTTTTTGCAAAAGCGCCTTCCTGGCTTTGTTAGAGGAAACGGTGTTGCTTTTTGCTCATGTGATTGTTTCGTGTTCTTATCCGTCCGTTATTCATGTCCGTATCAGTCTTTTTCTCCACAGGAGAGAAATACGTTGCTCTAATACCGCCCATGCTGCACCACTATCGGCTCGTTGTTTTGATATCCTTTTATACCCAGTCATGATAGCATCACCTGTTTACCTGTGGAATGTTCCAAACGGGTGTTTTTTTTATTTTTTACTTTCCTGTTTTTTTGGGGCCCTGTCAATAGAATTATCAGAGGACCTCAGAGTTCGCTGAGAAACAGTAATTTCAGTCGTAATTATTATTCACGTGCCCGGTAAAAATAACACATGGTCGTTCTGGAATAAAATTACTGAATTACCCTCGTGAAAATTACATTACCTGACCTCCCCTGGTGAAACTAATCCCATCCGGACAGTGCTTTATTAGGCTGAAATAAAGCTAAATCAAAGCTTGGTTAAGCCTGCTAGCATTTGGTAGCCATAATATCACCGTCTGCATTAAACAAACTGTGATCACAAAATAACGTGCTACACATTTCCTAAATATACACATACATCAAGTCGATAGAACTGCGCACATAAAAATGCGTATCGCAGACAGCGCGAATGCGTTTTGAACATGTAAGAGGGGTTCAAGCTAGCAGCTTAGCTATCCTGACTCGCTATGACTTTATTTATATAATTTTATTTCATATACTTGCACTTAACTACAACTTATAAAAGCACTCCTGAGAATAATTACTGAATAAACGGTAACACTACTTACAGTTGAATACACGCATGTAGCACCACAAACGAAGTGAAACTTATAACAAGTGCTGTGAGTCTCTGACATGCAGCCAGGCAAACTGAGAAAAAAGTTAGGAATGCTCTGAGCCTCTGATTGGCTGAGCTGCAGCGTTAAAGGAGTACTTTGATTGGTAGGATTAAGTTACCATGAGTAAACAAACTGAATTAAAGGGGCTTTTCACAATATCGGTCCCACATATCGGCCACAAGTCATCCTTGACTACGGATACAGTTATGGTCCAGAAATGCAAATATCGCCGATATATCGGTTGGGTTCTAGTAGCTTACTACAATGTAGTTTGTGTTGTGGTGTTGATCAAATGCTGAACGCAGCCCCCTGGTCGTTAGGCTGCTTAGTTTTGCAGTAATGGTACCTTTTATAGGGCAGTGTGTGCTCATCTGACATGTATAATTGCAGGAAGGAGAAACGAAGATTGAGTACAGAGCATGGAATCCCTTCCGGTCGAAGCTGGCAGCTGCCATCTTGGGAGGAGTGGACCAGATTCACATCAAACCAGGGTCAAAGGTCATGTACCTGGGAGCTGCCTCCGGGACTACGGTCTCCCATGTTTCTGACATTGTTGGGCCTGTAAGTGTGCCTTTTTCAATTTTACTCAAAAGAAGAAAAAAAACTGCTATTTTAGTCCAGAAAATGTCCGGGGATGTGAGTCTCAGTACCTCAGGGATAGGACTGTCATGTTTGCAGAATTGCAGGTCAGCTGAACGGGGTAGGAAACACGTAGCATCTCTGTAGCACCTACCTCTGTACCGTAACTGATACAAAAAGCCAAAGAGAGTCACTGTTGAGGGGCCTGTCTTACTGCAATTGCTCAAGAATACTATGTGGGGAAAGTCTACTGTGTTTGAAGTAATGGGCTGAAGCCAAATAAAATGGTTTATAGACGAGACTAAAGATGCCAAGTCACTGAAAAGGAGACTGATCTTGTGAACCGTCGGTGTGGAAAATAAAAATAAATGTTCGATTGATCTCAATTATGACTAGTTAGATTTTTTTTTTCCTGCAATTTTATCACAAGGATATTTTTAAAAAAAAAATAATAATTTAAAAAAAGGCTTGAGATTTTTGCAATTTGTGTTGCATATCTGAGTTCCAAACCTCGATTCCTACGGCGTTTGTTTTTCATAGATAAAACTATGTAGTTAGGTCCTGTTATGGAATGAATAGGGTGCAGTGCAGTATAATTGTTAGGAAAGTGAGCTTATAACACAGAAGTTGTAGGTTCAATTCCCAGGTACTTAAGTGGAATCGATTATGTAAATGTCCAGCTGTGTAAGTAGATTGTTTGGAAAGAGAACGTAAGCTGTGCAAGTCTCCTGATTAAGCGTGTCTGCTAAATGCCTCGTCTAAAATGAGGGGTTTTGACACCCCACTCCTGCTTTGTAGGAAGGGCTTGTGTACGCTGTGGAGTTCTCTCACCGGTCAGGGCGAGATCTGCTCAACGTGGCCAAAAAGAGAACCAACATCATACCCATCATCGAAGATGCTCGCCACCCACACAAGTACCGCATGCTCGTCGGTGAGAATTCCCCACAAAAAGCTATTTAATGCACTCTGCCTCAAAAGTTTTCATCCCCAAGAAGCTATTCTCTCTTTCGGCCCCCCCCCCCCCCCCCCCTTGCTTATTCACTTCCTCCCTTATTCATTCATTCATTCTCTTCCTCGTGTGTTGAGCGTTCTTATAGATTTATAGTGCCTTAGGGTCGTTCGGCCTTTGAGATTCTCCGTCTACGTATGTCTTTCCAGTGCGGGAAAAGCCTCCATGCACACCATCCATTATTATCCTTCTGTACCCCAAGCATGTGTGCCAGCTAGCTTTAGGCCTAAATGGATAGCTTGCTACCTTATCAAGACCAAACCTGAACTCCTTGTTGGCTGTTATGCATTACCAGGTACCTAGGTATGCGACGCAAGTGCTAAGTGTTTGCGTAGGAATGCAGCCTCACAAGCAATTGACATTTAGCAAGCTTGCTGGCAACTTATCTGTGACGCTGCAAACGGAGCACTTTGGTTGCATGGCTTGGGTCGATTGGAGCCAGTAGTAATTCAGCCGCCCTTCTTTAAATCGGCATTTATCACCGATATATGAGATTGCAGTTAAACATAACAACAGATCACTTGTAATCAATGCACTAAACCGAAGTGAAAATTCCTCAGATATTTTATTAAATTAAAGTCTGTTGGCTTTAGTACTGCGGCTTTGCCTCAGGGCAGCATTATACCACCACATACTGGTTTATCTATTTATTTATTTTTCTTACATAATTAATTGCGTGGGAGGAGCGGGCTTCCTAACTGATTCTGTCACATTGACCCTATATTCTCCTTATTGCGTTAAACATATTTAATAAAGTTGTGTGATCTGTATATTATAGATTATATTTATAATATAAAGCAGACCATACATTAGGGTTTTTAGAAGTGGGGGGGAGAAAGAATAAAAAAACGATTGCTGAATGACTAGAGGATTTTGATTGTGTTAACTTTGACTGGGCAGTTTGTTTTCATGTAAAATGGCAGCGTTTGTGTGGTGTACAAAGCTAGGGACAAGAAACTATTCAGCAGAATGGTGGTACATTAATGAAATTATGAATACATTTTAGAGTACCAAGATTAGTCAATAATGAGAGAATTTGACTGTGAGAAAGATCAAAGGGTCAGTGTCAGTTAAACATTAAAACAGTTGTGGATATTAGAAGAGGTTTAGTTGTATTGTAAATTGTACGGTGGTCATACTCCTCTGCCGTGCATCTAGTCTCCTAGCTGTACTAATTGGTTACATAATGGATGTATAATGGGATTACATGATTTGTGTTTTTGTGTAAAATACTTTTCTGGGTGTGTGGGGGGGAAGAGACCCTTGGAAATGTAACCCAAGATGTTTGAAGTGACAGGAAGTGATGCCTCAAATCTTAATTTAAGGCCACACAAAGCCTTCTCCACACACACACACAAGCTTTGCTAGCCAGTACAATACTGTACATCAATGGACTGTAACAACAGGACCTTGGAAATGGACATGAATGAACCGTTCTTAGAATATTTATGAAGCTGTAAGTACACTGAGAGCAAGTAGCAAGCCATTGATTGTTTGTTGGTTGTCGGCCCGTTTTGAGTGCCACTCATTGATTCTTTGACATGCCTAGCACCATTCAACAAAACAGCCAGTAACCCTAGACTCAGGGTTTATACTTTTTTCTTTCTTTTTTTGTTTGTTGGAGGAGGACCTGGGGGGGGGGGGACTTATAATTAAGGACTTAATACTGTAATTGGCTTACGTAATACTGTAACTGTCGATTTGTACTGACTTAACTAAACCATTAGTCCCATTCAGTGTGAGGATGTGTTGATGGAACATCATCAGTTCAAATTCATATTTAGGCAGTTCTCTTTTTAGCAATACTTCTAAACCATATCCACCTGAGAATCATGACTTTAATATAGAAAATTAGGCGACATCCTTTGCCCAGGGCATAAAGCAAATATAACATGTATGAAGGTGAATAAGGCCAAATTAAAGTAACTTGCTTGGTCTTTTTGGTGTCTTCCGCTTTTTGTTGGCGGCACATTTCATTATAAGACTGTTGGCTAACATTAGCAGACATTTATGGCGAGTGGAAAGTCTAAATTTGTTGCTAACCAGTATCTAACATCGGCTAACATTAATTGTGTCAAACATGTCGGTTACCTGACCTGCAATTCAAATGCATTATCCTCAGATGCATAGTCATTTGCTCGAACTGCTACAATACATATTGCCCTTTGTCACTCATGAGCCTGCTTTCCCTTTTGTCCAGGAATGGTGGATGTGATCTTTGCTGACGTTGCTCAGCCTGACCAGACCAGAATCGTCGCCCTCAACGCCCATAATTTCCTGAAGAATGGAGGCCACTTTGTCATCTCCATCAAGGTGAGTGAACTGATAATGGCCCAATTTTAATTGTCCATTGTTGAGATGGTGCATGTTAGGTCATTGTTTGCATGTTGCGGTTTCTTACTGTTGTACTGCCTGTATGTCATGCATGATTGGTGGTGCCATCTCTGAAGGGTCATAGTCTTACATCCTCTTTTGAACAATTTTTATTAAAAAAAAATTTGGGGGGGGGTTTATACTGATTGCCAGGTGACCCGGCAATAAAGTTAAATTGAGGTATTTATTTACTTTCTCAGAAGGTTGGTCCTTTTGCCAGCTTACTGTATTTGAAGGTCAAAGGGTTTTGTTTTTTCCCATGTGCAAGGAATAGGCCAAGCTGTTAACAGCAAGGCAATGTTGACCCCTCCACCAGGTCATCCTGGAGCCAGATCCTTAAGTGGTTTGTCCAGTCAGGACGGGTGTGTTACTTCCCTGTTCCTCCTCTTCCCCTAAAGGCGAACTGCATCGACTCGACGGCGGCACCAGAGGCCGTGTTTGCAGCGGAGGTGAAGAAGATGGGCTCAGAGAACATGAAGCCCCAGGAACAGCTAACACTGGAGCCCTATGAGAGGGACCACGCCATTGTAGTGGGCATCTACAGGTGAGAGTGGGAGACAGGTTTTCTTTTTTCGCTCAATACAGCGAGCGAGTGCATAACCCCACACACATTTTCAGGTCTTTAAGTTTGGTTGTCCTTTCCTAACATGGAATGGCATTTTGCTATCGCGAAGGCACCTGGCTATCATGTTTCATATAAACAGCTGTATTGGCAGCTTGAATAATTGTACACGGCCTAGCTCAATGAGTTGCATCTGGTTTTATGCCTTTTTCTACAAGTGTCGTTTATGTAAAGTAGTGAATGTGTTGCACGGGTTGAGTAATATAACACTCTCTCACTCTACCTCTAGACCACCCCCCAAGCAGAAGAAATAAACTGCAAAAAGCATTGCTGTGACTTGCACTGCCAAGCTTTCGTCGGTCATCCTGGCTACGACCAGCAGGGGGTGACAAAGCCATCTGTGTTTGAAGCACTGGCCAGGCAACGCTGCATCCTTCACTGACTTCTTCCCATCTCTGAATCTGCCCTGGACCTTTTAGCCCACAAGCCCCCTGAAGAAAATGAAGAGTTCCCTGCACCTCAGACTAAAAATATTGAACACAATTGGAGAAATGTGTAGAGATGTGGTTTGTGTCAGTCCTACCTTCCCCCTGCCATGCTTTATAATGTAAAAATGCTGTAACTGAAGTCAGACTTATAAGTTAGTTTACACGTCACTATATTCAAAGACCAGTGTGCTGTTGAATTGCGCTGCATTGGAGCTGAGTGTTTTTGAAAGGGTTAAGTTGGAAGAGAAATAACTTAACCATTTATAGAGTACAATTTCTTTGTTGAACTTGTGACACCTGACCTCACAAGATTGTAATGTACTTTTTTTTTGTATTAAAAATCTTTAAAATGTGTTTTCACCCGCCCCCTAATATGTCAGGAATGAGTTTGTTGTGTCAGTTATCTTGCAGTATGCATTTAAACGTACGACTAAAGATGTTATTTAAACCTTACGCAACCATGAATATAAAACCGATGGAAACTAATCTAATGTTGCAGCACCATACACCTGTAGCACTTTGATATTTATCGCGGCAGTATCGGTGATAAGATTATGTATTTGCCCTAGCAAGCCATGCTGCAAACCGTAACTCTGCTTAGGTCAGGAAAGTTGATAATGGTCTACATGGCTAATGTTATTTGCGGTTTAAATTGCATCTGCCATATAATGTAATAAGTTGCTTTTGATACATTTGACTTAAGTATGTACCTATATTTCTGCAAGTACATGAACAGTTATCGGTTAAACCTAAAGTTTGCTGCGCCATTTTAAAAAGTGAACGCGCACTGATGCTATCAATGCAAAAGGTCCACAGAAAAAATGAAAAGCAGAGGATATTTCAACGAACAGCTAAGGTAGCATCGTTAGCTAACGTTACATGCATCTCAGTAGATGGCCAATTCTGAACGCACACGTCACGCCACTACTAATGTGACATGCTTTAGATTAGGAGTAACTGCGAAACCAGTCACGTTTGGTCACAAATGTATCCAGCATGCCTGTTATCTCCACAGAAAAACGTTAAATTGTCCTTCCCCCCCCTCCTTTCTGTAATAGGTGACCGCCGCCATTTTATGTAAGTGAACGAGCAAGACTTCCCACGAGCTCTCGCGTTACGGCGCGCGACCGAGGCGGGAAATTCAAGCCGGGGAAAAAACAGACATAGGGACACCTTAACGCTCACTTTAAAAAAACAACTAAACTATTTACAAATGAAAATAGCCACCCCATACAAACTAAGTTTAAACAAAGTTTTTTTTGTATATGACTGACGCTGCTGGTCAATCACGTTCAGCGAAGTAAAGTTAAGGTAATGATGTATGGAGAATGTTAGCTAGCGAACGTTGCTGTAACGTTTGCTAAATACATTAGTTCTATGCAGCTGATAGTTCGCTAATTTTCCAGACGTTAGCTACCTCGTAACATTAGCTTGTCCTGCACTAGCTGTCATGCTATGTAGTTACCCAAATAGTACAGCCTGTTAACTAGCTTTCAGCTAACGTTGTTAGTTGGCTATCAGCAGAACCATATAACTTTAGCTGAGTTTAACTAGCTAGCTAGTCGACACGAAAATCATTATTTTTGCGATTGTTAGTAACTTAAACAACATACGTGACGGCACACGCATTGATGTTTTTATTGTCCCCTCTTGTTTTAACTAAACAAAGTGTTTAAACGTCTGGTGGTCGTTGCCAACCGCCGGTTTGTTTTGGCCGCCATTTTGTAGCGGGGGAAAGTTCTCTAAACGCAGCGCTAAAGCGAGCGGGAGCGCGCCTGGGTTTGAGCGAGAGCGCGCAAGCCGGGCAGACCCTCTTTACTCGAGCAAAAACTAGCCTTGGTGTGAACGAGATTTACCGGGCAGAGAGGGGGGGTTCCCTAGCGATTGCACATCGCTATCTTTAGCGGTGCGATAGAAATACCCCAATTTTTATTTTATTCGTTTTTTTAATTTATGAAAACTCCTCTCTTCCCCCCCTCCACCCCTTTCCTTACACCCAAGCAACACTCTTCGATAACTAAGCTAGCTTAGCTGCCGATAGCTACCCACACGGCGAACTAGCTTAGCTAAGCCAAACACGGTTCCCGGGGAGGGAAAGAGAAAGATAATTCTGAGGAAGGAAAAAGGGGAGAAGAAAGTGTGCTTTTGCTACATTGAACCTTCCTTATCGAACCCACCCGGTAACTTACAATCTGTAACGTTACTATACTAGCTAGCAAAGCTAACCAGTGCACTGCGCCGGGTTGAGAAACGCCGAAATCCAGAACTGCCCGTGCGTTCAGCTACTGCGCTTGGGAGACGAACGTAACCGCTACATGAGGGATACACAGAGGAGCGGACCAACGATTTTCTAAAATATAGATCTGCTTTTTTGTTGAGAAGGGGATCGCGCCCATCAGAGGGGTGAAGGTTGGGGGAGGGGGTTTGGTTTACCGGTTTCTGAATCTGCCCCGGTACTTAGTGGTGGAGGTTAGGACGGAGGGAGAGGGAATACTGATAATGGCTGCTTCGGGAAGCTTGAAGCGAACCGCCGCCTGAGGTAAGATCACATTGGCATGCTTATTTTAATATTAAAAATTAATATTGATATCAACATAAATGCACGGTGTGCCATCGTTTTTCATTGATTCATATGTGTGAGTAAATGTTTCTGTCATTATCTTCACGTAACCATGTCAGCGTCTTTCATTACCTCTTCTCCAAGCAACAAGACGCCGTTCTGTATGCGAAGGTGCTGGATTCGCAGGCCGTTCAGTGCCGGGGAATGGGGAGGAGAGGGAAGGGATAGGAGCGAGACGTTTCGGCACTGTCACTAAACTCTAGCCGGTGTCGATTAATTTACCCCGTGCTCGTGCCATTGTCCTTCTGTTTTATACTAAGCAGGCAATATCTAGTTGCTGTCCAGCTCGTAAAGAGCAGCTACAACATTAAAGTGTGTTAATCGCGATGGCGGTTGTGATTAGCAATGATGCATATCTGCATTTTAAAAAGCGGCGTCCTTCACCGACCTGCTAGCTAGCTGGCTAGCTAGTTAGCAACAGTAACTAGTGGCAGCATTCTACCGAACCAGGTAGCTAACATTAGCCAGCTAACGTAGGACCTAAGCATAACTGCGTTGGATTGCTAACAACGCATAAGCAGGCTAACTGTTAGCTGGCTTACTAGTCATCCTATTTGCGGATGCATTTCATGAGATGGTAAAATAAAATGGTGCTAAGTTCAATCACCTAGATTGCCACTAGATAAGGTGTGGGAGGGGGTTACCAGGGATGCATCGGATATTTCTAGCTAGCTACCTGTAGTGGGCTGTTTCATCTTCGAAATGTGCATATGTGCTTTCTATGTAATACTTTCAGTGCACTTCAGTGGAGTGAATGTAGCGGTCTGTTTCCTATGCAGTTTAAAGCCAGGTCGTCCATTGGGGCTTAATTAAATCTCGTTTGTACATTTCTGGCTATTTTATTTAGGTGTGCCTGAAGTCGATAATGTGCGTCGTGTTTTATAGACGGTAACTACCTAAATGCCAGTGCAATATTTTTTAACCGTGTTTCAGAATTCAGAGCAGGGCACGGACATTGCATTTAGAATGCCTGGTGGTTGAGTTGTGCATTTATTAAATTATTTATTTAGGGGATAGGTAAAATCCAATTTCGTTGTACTTGATTTTACATCTACACGCAAAGTAACATTTAATCCTACCCTAAATGCAAACGTGCACAAGGCTAGATGTGCTGATTCTGGCTAGCTTAGTTTCCCCACATCACCAAAAATGCAGGTTATAGTTCATATCAATTTATTTCGGGAAATGCTTAACTGTAACCGTGCATCTCTTCTTTGCATATATGACTACACCTCTTTGCTCCTATGAATCGGTTTGTTGCGATCCACCTCGGACTAGAGGTGGTGCTGAAATAGAACGCCGGTTCAAAATGGACACTTTTCCCCAGCGTTTTTTGGTCACCGTTTCCAGTGCTTCGCAATCAAATATATTATGGTTTTTAATCGTGACAATTACGACCATAAACGACATTGAAACGTCATCCCTTTTCGATGAGTTATTTTTAGCAGTATTGCGATCTTCCTTGTTTTTTTTTTTTTTCCCGTTACTGCTTGACTAGATTTATTCCTTGTTAGATTTTTAGGTGAAAGGTTGGTTACAGTTTGACTTTGAGTGACTGAGGCATTTCGCTTGTCTCTGTGGCAGCTCAAATGGCAATGTTTCGAATGCAAAAGGAAACATTTCCCCCTGTCCACATTGTAGTTCAGGGCTCCACCTTGCCTATCAGTAGTTGTGTTAACCAAAAAGGCAACTAGTACCATAATGTGTGGAGGCTCACGATATATACCAATTACCCCATTAACTGAATCTCGTAGCCCTGTTGCTGTAACCTAACTTTGGTTGCGTGTTGTGAGTTCCCTTTCGGTGTGGCAATTGCATTTTCTGACATAGAAACATACTTAATCCCAGAATTGTCTTCTTCAGTAGAAAGTCATTCAAAACATTTTGCCACTATATTTCCTTCCCGTGCCTTTATTTATTTTGCGATGGTAGAGGAGCTCTGTGAGATTTATTTTGGTATCAGTAGCCGAGTGACACGCTGTTGTGAATGGACTGAGTGGCTTCATTGTACGAAAACCCTGACACGTCTGTAAAAAATGTTACTTGTATATTTCTTATTGTGAATCGGGCTTTGCAAGTGCAGCTATTTGATTGTGGTTTGGTCAAATACATTTTTTTCTAGTCTTTTGGCTGGTGTGTCAGATGCTGGAAATGATGAGTCGCTCTTGCATGTGCCCATGCTCTTGTGAGTAGGCTAATTTTGGTGTTCACAAAGGTGCCAGAGTTTATGTGGCCAAGGCGAAGACTGCTTGCGTTTATGTAAGTATGCACTGAATGTGTGAATGGTTGTGACTCTCACGTGCACGTGTGGTTTTGAGTGCACTGTATGCTTTCTGTAGACCAATATAGTGTGTGTGTTTGGGGGGGGGCATTATAGAGTCTCATTCATGAAATCACCCTAGTCAAGTTTGGACCTCCACATCCAAGCTCCCTTTCCCTTTCTCCATCGAACATGTTTGAGCAAGTAGGGCGTTCGTTTGTTTGTCTTTTGCCGAGACCACTGGAGAGGGCTTCCCCATTCGTCTATTGATTTACTCCGAGTTTGATAGCTCAGGGTTGGAAAGGGGAGACACCCACTCGCTCACAAGTTCATAGTCCCTCCGCCAGCTTTTACATGCCGGTGAACTTGATTTACAACGTAACCAGAGCAGCTCTGCTTGCTAAGGCGCTCTCTCTACTGGATCGAGAGTGAGTGGTAGTGGGAGGGAGTTTGCAAGGAAATGGTTCAGTAGCACTGGGACCGGGAGAGTGCTCCCGTTTCATTGCATGTAGAGTCACTCGGACGGTTGCACAGGCTGCAGGGTTTTTGCACACAAACACACGGCACCCTCTTGACTTTTCGGTTTCGGTTTATGCCCACGTGGCGGGGATCTCCACGTGAACTTCTCCTCCTTGAGTACTTGTGCTTTCTTCTGCAGTGCTTTGAAGAGTTTGCATCCCACACTGTCCCCTCAAGCTTTAGAAAGTCCTGCCTTGGGTGGGCTTCACGGACTGTTTCAAATCCACCAAAGAAAAGCAAAAGAAACAAGAACTGCAGATGGCCTGTGAAACATTCTTCTAATTTTGGCTGATTGAGTTTGGGAACCTAAATATGTAGTCTATCTTCAAGGTTCTGGCCATTTGACTTCATCCGTTCCAGGTTCCAACTTTGCGGAACTTTTCATTCAGATTTCCAGTGTTCCAGTGTTCTGGAATGTCTGTGTTGGATTTGACAAGTTGTAGTGATTATCTATGCCTATATATCCCAGCTGGGGACAAGGTCAGTGGTTCATTGCAAGAAGTCTTGTGAGGGGGACTGCAGTTGGACTCAACTTGACCCCTGCGGTACTCAAACTGCATAGTTCTAGTAAAAACACAGAATAGCATAGAATGGAAAGCTTTAGGAAAAGTAGCTACTAAATGGCATCATTAATCTGTGATAATCCATTATTGGTAAATGGCAACAGTTGAATGACTAATATTGCATTGGCTTTTTCACTTTAGTTTTGATACTTTTGTGAAGGGTTAAAGAAATCTTAGACCAGATGGATCTTTAGGACCTGATTTACAAAGACATTTAGCATGTGCAAAATCTTTTAGCACACACAAAACTAATAACACAACCAATCATTCGTCATTATATTACATTACAATTATTTGGCAGACGCTTTTATCCAAAGCGATGTTCAATAAGTGCATACTGAAGGTCATTGACGCAACTACAAAACAAATCCGACAAAGCACAACTTTCTCATGACGTAGGAGCTATCTCTAGTAATGAACATAGAAAACAGTCGGCTATACATTCTTAACTATAAAATAGCAAAAAACACAAATAGAAGCGAAAAAGAAAAAAAAAAACAGGAAGTACGTACTATAGAATTGTCCCTATATAGGTAGTTTAGTCAAGGTGGAGTCTGAAAAAGTGCTTTTTCAGACCACAACAGAAAACAGACAGTGTTTCAGCTGAGCGCAGCGGAGTGGGGAGTTTATTCGGTCATGTTATTGGTTTTGCATGTGCTAAATGTCTTAGTAAACCAGGCCCTTAGCCTTTGTCTTAAATTGTTAACCTACTGCTCAGCTTAAAGTTGTATTGCTGTTATGTACCGAAAAGGTAGGTATAGCAAATAGAATGTCTAAACACAGTGAGCTACTTCACAATTGAGGCTACCTTTTGGACCACACAACAGTGAACTTTAACTTTCCAGTTTGTATATCTTGAGTGAACATCAAAAGTAACTAATAAGAAATTGATCATCTCTTCTCTATAAACTTGATAAATCTTATTTTACGCTCCTGACCTATTTATCTCAGGAGGCTTAGTCAGAGACGATGAGCTGACTCTGATTAACATAGGGAGGTCCCCCCTCCCTAAAAACTGCTTCTCTGTCTTGTATTTCTAATCATATCTGCTTGTGACCTCTTGATGATATTGCCTGGACATTTCACTGCTGTGTCCGTCAAACTGCCTGTCTCCACTTCTGTTTCCCAAATATATTGAAGCCTGGGAATTTGATAGGGAGTGATTGATTAGTTTGATTGATTTGATTAAATCTGCAGGGAAATTCCATCACTCTGTGAAAGTGTCTGACCTTCTTTCTAAGGGGTATATCCAGCATTTTGCCACTCTCAGATGTGTGTTTCATTAAGTAATTGATAAGTATAACAACTCATTACTTGAATGGGTCATATTTTTGCTTTACTTAACCCTTTCAAGAATAAATGTTGTGATAAAATAAAAAAATGACATTTATCATACCAGAATGAACTGTGTGGTGTTCAAACAAGTGGGGTATTATTTGCTTTTCAGCCTATGTGAAATACCAGCCCTTCAGTTTACAATTACCGTGAGTGCAGCAAAAAGCTCAGACAGCCATTTTAAAGTGTGTATTACACCAAGAAAGGTGACGATACACAAGCAGAGCTGAGGCTTGTAACGTTGAGGGCTGGCTAGAATAGATTTGATTGCATCTGTGAAGGAACTGCGTTCAGCGGTTGAAAGAGTGGCATGGAATGTGATTTTGTGTGCCTGTGCTCGCGAACGCATCTGTTGGGGAAGTCTCCATTTCCAGTCAGGAAACTGAAAGACATCCACTGTCCCACAGTTCCAACTGAGCTCTGCTGTTGCCAAGGGCAACCAGACAAGCTGCAAGGGATGGATGACCTCCCTCCCTCCTTCTTCTCCTCCTCCTCCTCCTCATCCTCCGTACATTTGCAAGAGAAGTGGAGCCATCGCAGATCCTTCCCTTCAAGCAGCAAAGCGGAACTTTGAACAATCATATTGCCTCCAATCTCTACCCAAATCATTAAAACGGCTTTTGCAGTTAATTTTTTTGGCCAGGGACCCGCTTCTTTGTTCTTCCGAGTCCCTGCGGTCCACTTGAATGACCAGGACAGGAAGCCATTGTGGCCTGTGTGTTGTGTCGCTTGAAGAAGTGACCCAGCTGAAGCTTGGTGGCAGTTTTTATGAAGATTCTCAGATTGGCCAACTTGATTTCTCGGTTTGCAGAACCGTTTCTTTCTATACGCGTTAATATTGTCAGTATGACACTTTACTGCTTGTTGTTGAGTGCCCTTGCATATGGTGGCTATCTCTTGCATTGCGTCTGATCCCCCTCTGGTTAATACTGGCTAGGGGTAAACACTGCTATTGAACAGCAGTGCAGAAGCCTTCAATGATGTGTCTATTTTACACATCACTTTCCATTACTCTACGCACACCCTGCATTCAGCTGCCCTTCACGTCGAGAGGGAGAGGGAAAGGGCGTGGTCATGGTTTGAAAGTTCTCAGTTTTGCACGATCATCATCTGCATTGGTCCCCGATTCTCATATCTTGTCTTTGAGTTGTGAGGTTTTAAGTGACGTGTACTCATGCAGCCCCAAGTCAGACACACTGTGCAAAGCTTTGTGATTCTCTGGGTCCGTGATCTACACCCTAGAATAGAAAGATTCGCAGAATGTCTGCAATTTGTAGTGGGAACTGTAGGAGATCATGGAAGTCTGCATACTAGGGAATCTAAGTTGATACAGTTGTGCTCACTGGTGTAAATGTGAGCAAAGTGGGGACCTGCAGATTGTAAAACCAGCAATGAGAAGACAGAAGTGCACCAAGTCAGTATCTGCTGGCAAAGAAGTGAATAACCCTGCAAAATGAGGACTTACAACGTGGCGAGAGCCTACAACATGGAGTCTATGGGAGGAAATACTGCAAAGTGAGGACTCTGAGATGGAAAAGAGTGAGGACCGCAATTAAAGCCTGCAGAGTGAGGACCGCAATTAAAGCCTGCAGAGTGAGGACCGCGATTAAAGCCTGCAGAGTGAGGACCGCGATTAAAGCCTGCAGAGTGAGGACCGCGATTAAAGCCTGCAGAGTGAGGACCGCGATTAAAGCCTGCAGAGTGAGGACCGCGATTAAAGCCTGCAGAGTGAGGACCGCGATTAAAGCCTGCAGAGTGAGGACCGCGATTAAAGCCTGCAGAGTGAGGACCGCGATTAAAGCCTGCAGAGTGAGGACCGCGATTAAAGCCTGCAGAGTGAGGACCGCGATTAAAGCCTGCAGAGTGAGGACCGCAATTAAAGCCTGCAGAGTGAGGACCGCGATTAAAGCCTGCAGAGTGAGGACCGCGATTAAAGCCTGCAGAGTGAGGACCTGCAGGTGAAAAGGTCTGGATCAACTTGCTCTGCTTTAGGGTGGGAGTGTCATTCCCCCTCTCCACAGTTTTCAGACTTTCTTCAATCCTGCACTCTCTGTTGCCTCTGTTAATGGCAAGTTTACTTCTTGATACCATCCCGACGTTTGTGTGTGTGTGTTTATTTATTTTATTTTATTGCACTCGTCATTTCACATTCACCACATCTTGTTTGTTAGCCTGTGCCAGCAAAATATATTTGTTGGCTTTTTTTGGGAAGGGGGGGGGGGGGGTAAATTAATGTGACATGTGAATCGCAGTAGAGATGCAACGTTTGCATAGCTTGCCCTGTCCTGTATTACAAAAGTGTGTGTATCCGCCCCCTTGCCTGCTTGCATATGAGCGTGCATACATGTGTGAGAATGAGGGTGTTTAAAATATTTTTTTTAAATGTATTTTATATAAAGTTGTTGTAACATTGTTGCAGTGTGATCTTAGAAGAGAAGACTCACCTACTTGTGCATGCAGCTCTTGGTTAGTACCCAGCCAGTGATACTTGTGCATGCAGCTCTTGGTTAGTACCCAGCCAGTGATACTTGTGCATGCAGCTCTTGGTTAGTACCCAGCCAGTGATACTTGTGCATGCTGCTCTTGGTTAGTACCCAGCCAGTGATACTTGTGCATGCAGCTCCTGGTTAGTACCCAGCCAGTGATACTTGTGCATGCAGCTCTTGGTTAGTACCCAGCCAGTGATTAGTCTCCAGGCTTCCTGGTGTCAGTGCTGTAGAACAGCCCCTGATATCAGTTCTGCGGCAGGCTCTCTGGTGTCGGTGCTGAGGATAACCTCCTGTTGTCAGTTCTGCGGAGCTCTGTGTTGTATCTGTGCCGTGGTAGTCATGTCATTTTTAGCACGGGTGCTATGGCGCTGCAGAGCTCTTGTGCTGTCACTGTTGCTGGGGCTGTGCATCTCTTACTGTAGGTGCTGTCATGGGTTAGTGCGCAGCTCTGTTTCTGTGCAGTGCTGGGTCTGTCAGTGCTCTGTCAGTGCTCTGTCAGGCCTCTGTCAGGCTCAGTACCCTGAGCTGTGTATGCGCGTGTGCCCCTCCCACCTCCCTCCTGTCTCCGCAGTCCCTCCCACTGAGGTAGAGCCCATCTCTGAGTGCATGCTGATGGGTGTGCTCATGTAATGTTGTGTAATTACCATAGCATGTGCAGTGCATGCGGTCTTTAGGACTGTTCTGGAGTCAGGCGCTCATATGCTGAGCATGTGGACTTTGAAGGCTGTTCTGAAGTCAGTCACTGTGTGTGCATGTGCAGAGCGTGTGGTCTTTAGGGCTGTTCTGGAGTCAGGCGCTGAACATTGAGCCAGTCGTATTCAGCACATGACTGTGTGGTGCAGGGAGTGTTTGTCACTGATGTGAGCGCAGGAGCAGGGGCTGCTCTGTGCTCCCATGCACAGAGTGGGATGCAGCCACTGCACTGGTCAGCATGTGTGGAGCCCTTGGCAGTCAGATGCACCACAGTCTAGAGTAGAGCCCTCCGGGTGCTTGTGTGCGTGTGCGTCCATGTGTCAGTCAAAGGAAGCGCGCGTGCGTGCGTCTCCAGTGCGTGGCTGCTCTCCGTGGTGCTGCGCTTTTCTTTCTTTCCTTGGAGAGAGAGAGAGAGAGAGAGAGAGAGAGAGAGAGAGAGAGAGAGAGAGAGAGAGAGAGAGAGAGAGAGAGAGAGAGAGAGAGAGAGAGAGAGAGAGAGAGAGAGAGGATAAAATGTCAAGATGAGTGTGTGTGGGTGGTGGTGGTGGGGGGGGGGAGCAGCTCCAAAAATAGAACTTACTTCATCACTTAAGCAAGCCCTTGATCCAGCCCTGCACTACACTATTTCCTATGAATGAAAACATGTCTTTATTAATGTATGAATTTTATCCACAACAACCTCTGTAGATTTCTTGCTTCTCTTGCCTTTGGTGGTTGGAGGGGAGGGGAGGGGGGGATTGGCACACACAATGAGGAAGTGACTCACTTCAGGTATATTAATGCAGAACTACGCCAGTGCTTCCATTTCTAATTTCCCCTACAACAGTTCCTTGAGTTTGAGGGCTGATGATGAGTCAGTGATGGTTACCGGATACAGTGACAGAGCAGCTGCGTCTGTTCCGCTCGCTGATGTTGAAGGAACAGCACTGGGGGGGGCGGGGCGGGGCCAAGGCAAGATGTTGATGCAAGTATGAGGTTTCTGTGATGTCATCAAGAGGTGACATCATCAAGAACAGGATTTCTGTGAGTGTTGGTCTTTTTATGTGTGTGTGTGTGTGTCGTGTCTGTCTCGAGTATCACTTTTTACAGAGAGTGAAGAGGAAAGCGAGTGTGAATGAGAGGGTCAGCAAGCACCCACGCAATGTTACCTGAACTCTGACTCTGGTCAGTGAAAATGAATGAGACGAGGAGGAAACAGTGATTATTCAGGCCGTTCCTTTCCCTCAAACTGCAGGAGGGTTTATGGCCCATCTACAGCAGGGGGTGTGGTGACTTCACACCTGGAGGGCCGAAGCATACGCTGGGTTATGTTCCAAACAATTCTGCCTTGGTTTTTATAAACAGTCGTGTACATGCTTGCTAGTTCATATATATTGGCCCGTGGGTCTAACCTTTTAGCCAAGGATACATGTGTAGCTGTAGCTTATGAAGATATTAGATATCAGACTGGGGCAATTCTGGAACTAAGGGAAGAAGTTTGCAGGAAATCCCCCAAATCAATCTTTGCTGTGCGTCTCTGGTCGTTATAAACGGCGGAGATGAGCATGAGCATCCTGTCTCCTTGTGTACCTTTGTGGCAGACCCTGGTCTGTGTGACTTGTGAAGCACCCCCCCCCCCCCTACACACACACACACACACACACACACACACACACACACACACAGTGGGCTGGTAATCCGAGCAGGGGGACAGCTGTGAGGTGTTTTGTTGCTGGGCGGGGGGGGGTTGTTCCAGTCTTCTTGAGTGGTGACCGGAACTCAGCAAAAAGCATGACCACCGCTTTCTCGAATTCCAAAGTGGGGTCACTTTTGGTGGCCTTCCTCTCTCCCTTTCCCTCTCCTTTTTGGCATCGTGTAAACCTGTTGCAGGTCGTGCCTTCCTGATTTCGGGCCACACTGCCACTAGCTCAGTGAGCCCTATAACACCCAAGAGTTTGAAAGGGGATTTGTGATGCATTAGCCATTTGAATTTGGTCAATTTTATATATCAAGATGTGCAAATGTGGTGTTGATATTTCACTTCTTTAAAATTTGTATTTGAATTTGGAATTGTAATAGTGCTTTGGGTTTGCTCAGAGTGCTCTGCTTCCTCGCCATACTGCCGCGCATCTCGCTCACATTTACCCTGGAAGACTTGTCAAGGTTATCCACAGGAAGTTTATGGGGGAAGCCTTTCAGTGTGACGCCTTTTTGACCATGGATTTCAAATGGGATTACAGACGGTAGCTACTCTTAGACTCTTGTGTGTGTGTGATGACCTTATCATACACGCTGTCATCGATGTAGTATACCAGCTGTAAACTGTGTTGTGTGCACTGTGTAACGTTACTCAGTTTAAATGAGGACTGTTTCTCTATGCAGGAGCACAGCATCGACCCTGTTGGAAGACACCCAGTATGTTTAGAGTTTAGAGTGCTGTGCTGTGTCTTATGTACAGTTGAAGTGGGAAGATTACATACACTTAGGTTTAAGTCATCAAAACTCATTTTTAACCACTCCACAGATTTCATGTTGGCAAACTATTAGTGTTTGCAAGTCAGTTAGGACATCTACTTTGTGCATGACACAAGTAGTTTTTCCAACAATACAGATTATTTCACTTTTAATTCACTATATCACAATTCCAGTGGGTCAGAAGTTAACATACATTAAGTTGACTGTGCCTTTAAATTTTAACATTTTTAATATTTGGTCACAATATTCCTAATGTCTGTGACCCAACAACATCAAAAGACTCTTGATATCTTATTTTCTGGTACTCTTACAAGCGATACTATAACGTCTCTGCATTTGAATGGATCTCAATGGGAATTGGGGGGTGGGACTAGATTTAGCTGTAAATTATGCTGGAACAGTATGGAATACATGGTTGGTAAAATGGCTGTAGGTCATCAAGGGTCTGAGGTATCAAACGAGCCTCAAACCATCACTCTGCTGCGAAATATGCAGTAGATATGGATGGATCACTTTAAGGGTTGTTTCTCCTGACAAATTTTCCCATTGAACTCTATGTAAAAAAATAAAAAAATAAAAAAATAAGTCAGGAGAAGAAACCCTTCAAGTTATCTATCCATATCTACTGCATATCTGGCAGCAGAGTGATGGTTTAAGGCTTGGTTGATATGTAAAACCCTTGATGACTTGGAACCATTTAGCCAACCATGTCTTTCCATACTGTTCCAGTGTAATTTACAGCTAAATCTAGTCCTCCCCCCCTCCCCAATTCCCATTGAGATCCATTCAAATGCAGAGACATTGTAGTATCGCTTGTAAGAGTACCAGAAAATAAGATATCAATAGTTTTTTGATGTTGTTGGGTCACATAGATCAGGAAGTCATGACATGCAAAGGATTTGCGACCAAATATAAAAAATGTAAAAGGCACAGTCAACTTAGTGTATGTAAACTTCTGACCCACTGGAATTGTGATATAGTGAATTAAAAGTGAAATTATCTGTCTGTAAACAATTGATGGATAAATTACTTGTGTCATGCACAAAGTAGATGTCCAAACTGACTTGCCAACACTATAGTTTGCTAACATGAAATCTGTGGAGTAGTTAACAATGAGTTTTAATGACTTCAACCTAAGTGTATGTAAACTTCCCACTTCAACTGTACCTGTGTACTGTGTCAGGAGACCGTTGTGTTTAGTGTGATCTCTCCAGGCATTTGCTGTGTCAGTAAACCCAGTGTGTTTAGTATGCTGAACACAAAACTGCATACAAACAACACAGTGTGCCGTGTCAGCAGAGACAGTTGTGTGTTCAGTGTGTGCTGTAATTACGCTGTAGTGTGTTTGGTGTCCTGTAACTGCCTGCCTTGCAGTGACAGTGACCGGAGTGGTGATCATAGTGGTGGCTCTAGGTGTGCTACTTTTTTTCCCCAGGTGTGTCCCCTGTGTGCAGTGCATATCTGACTTTAATTGTGTGTGTGTGTGTGTGTGTGTGTGTGTGAGAGAGAGAGAGAGATCATAGAAATAATTATTTTTGACAAATCTGCTCTCTCTTCACAGGAAGCTGATACTGTGAAGTGCCAATGGGCTGTAAGCTTACTACGTATTGCAAGTGTGCTCAACTGAAGGGAGGGGGGTGGATATTTTATCCTTTTAGGGGTGTGGTGGGCTTGTGAGTGAGTGAGTGAGTGAGTGGGTGGGTGGGTGGGTGTGTCTGTGGGTGAATCAGTGTGTCTGTGTGTGAGTGAGTGAGTGAGTGAGTGAGTGAGTGAGTGAGTGAGTGTGTGAGTGAGTGAGTGAAGCAGAACTTCTCTCCACCAAAGCCGCTGCCGTTGTGGTTCTAAGTAAGTATATTGTAGTCATGGCATCCACAGTGTGTTGCATGTCTCTGTCTCTGGCCTGTCTTTGGCCTTGCTCTCGCCTACTTCTGGCCTGGTTTCCCGATCCTCTCTGTGCCTGGGGCTCCATATTGAACTGGTGTGGCTCTGGGTCATGTTGAACCATCGCAGTAGTTTCTGTCGCTCATGGGCCACAAAGACAGTGACGTGGTCGGATACAGTCGGATACACTGCAGCTCACCATGAGTCTTGAGAATTTGGGGGGTTTTTCTGTGTCAGGGCATGTTGTGTAGGAGCTATGAGGACAGAAGTGTCATTGTGAATCTTTGTTGTACGTTGTGTCTTTCAAAGAACGTTGGAATAGCGTACGGCTAGAGTTTTCTGAACATCGTATTATGTGTGGCACATTACAGAAGTCTGGGCTGGTGTAGTAGCTGTATCGGGGACAGTAGTGTTGAGTGTATAGGAGCTGTATCGGGGACAGCGGTGTTGAGTGTATAGGAGCTGTATCTGGGACAGCGGTGTTGAGTGTATAGGAGCTGTATCAGGGACAGCGGTGTTGAGTGTATAGGAGCTGTATCGGGGACAGCAGTGTTGAGTATATAGGAGCTGTATCGGGGACAGCGGTGTTGAGTATATAGGAGCTGTATCGGGGACAGCAGTGTTGAGTGTATAGGAGCTGTATCGGGGACAGCGGTGTTGAGTATATAGGAGCTGTATCGGGGACAGCGGTGTTGAGTATATAGGAGCTGTATCGGGGACAGCAGTGTTGAGTATATAGGAGCTGTATCGGGGACAGCAGTGTTGAGTGTATAGGAGCTGTATCGGGGACAGCGGTGTTGAGTATATAGGAGCTGTATCGGGGACAGCAGTGTTGAGTGTATAGGAGCTGTATCGGGGACAGCGGTGTTGCGTGTATAGGAGCTGTATCTGGGACAGCGGTGTTGAGTGTATAGGAGCTGTATCGGGGACAGCGGTGTTGAGTGTATAGGAGCTGTATCGGGGACAGCAGTGTTGAGTATATAGGAGCTGTATCGGGGACAGCAGTGTTGAGTATATAGGAGCTGTATCGGGGACAGCAGTGTTGAGTGTATAGGAGCTGTATCGGGGACAGCGGTGTTGAGTGTATAGGAGCTGTATCTGGGACAGCGGTGTTGAGTGTATAGGAGCTGTATCAGGGACAGCGGTGTTGAGTGTATAGGAGCTGTATCGGGGACAGCAGTGTTGAGTATATAGGAGCTGTATCGGGGACAGCAGTGTTGAGTATATAGGAGCTGTATCGGGGACAGCAGTGTTGAGTGTATAGGAGCTGTATCGGGGACAGCGGTGTTGAGTGTATAGGAGCTGTATCGGGGACAGCGGTGTTGAGTGTATAGGAGCTGTATCGAGGACAGCGGTGTTGAGTATATAGGAGCTGTATCGGGGACAGCAGTGTTGAGTATATAGGAGCTGTATCGGGGACAGCAGTGTTGAGTGTATAGGAGCTGTATCGGGGACAGCGGTGTTGAGTGTATAGGAGCTGTATCGAGGACAGCGGTGTTGAGTATATAGGAGCTGTATCGGGGACAGCGGTGTTGAGTGTATAGGAGCTGTATCGGGGACAGCGGTGTTGAGTGTATAGGAGCTGTATCGGGGACAGCGGTGTTGAGTGTATAGGAGCTGTATCGGGGACAGCGGTGTTGAGTGTATAGGAGCTGTATCGGGGACAGCGGTGTTGAGTGTATAGGAGCTGTATCGGGGACAGCGGTGTTGAGTGTATAGGAGCTGTATCGGGGACAGCGGTGTTGAGTGTATAGGAGCTGTATCGGGGACAGCGGTGTTGAGTGTATAGGAGCTGTATCGGGGACAGCGGTGTTGAGTGTATAGGAGCTGTATCGGGGACAGCGGTGTTGAGTGTATAGGAGCTGTATCGGGGACAGCGGTGTTGAGTGTATAGGAGCTGTATCGGGGACAGCGGTGTTGAGTGTATAGGAGCTGTATCGGGGACAGCGGTGTTGAGTGTATAGGAGCTGTATCGGGGACAGCGGTGTTGAGTATGTAGGAGCTGTATCGGGGACAGCGTTGGTCAGTGTTTCTTCCTCACAGGGAGCTAAAAGTGGGTCAGCACAGGGGAAGAGCAGAGGCTGGGCAGCAGCAGCCTGGTAACAACACACACACACACACACACACAGGGACGTCTCACACAGACACACACGAACACACACACACGCACAGGGACGTCTCACACACACACACACAGGGACGTCATTCACACACACACACACACAGGGACGTCATTCGCACAGACACACAGAGACACACATGCTCACACAGACACACACACAGGGTGGAGATACAGACACAGTGGGATGTCAAACACATACAGGGACTCATACACACCCTCAGAGAAAGACACAGTGACATACGCATACAGTGGTGTCATACACATGTTCACATCAAGTGAGAAACATGCACACATGGGGACCTGGATACTAGGATATCATATATATATATAGAGTGATAGAGAGACTCTTCGCGATGGTGTGGGTGCTAATTGTGGGTCCCAGGGCATGCTGGTGTTTATGGCAGGGAGGAAGCCTGCATGCACTTGGCTCTGCTGCTTTACCATCAAACCTGTCCAGGCCTAAACCTCAACTGTATGAATTGGTCCCACAGTTTGTCAATGGATTTTGGTTGAAAATTTCGGGGAAATGCATTCATTAACCATGTGGGTCGGTGGTATACGCATCCGTGCTGTGACTGTACCGGAACAATGAAGACTACCTGTGTGTGTGTGTGTACATGTGTACGTGTGTACGTACCACATGTGCACCTGTATAAAATGGTGTGTGAATGCCCACATATGTGTGTGCATTTCTGGGAGCACGGAACCCGCTGACGCATGTCAACTGATGGCCAAAGTGCCTTTGTCTGTGCCGGCATGCCTGCACATACCCTTTGCCAGCCTCCATGCCAGCTCTAAGCTGGCACAGTGAGAATTAAATAGCCAGAGCTCCTAGAGATTATGGACGGCTTAACAGAAGATTAATTGCATTGTATGCACAGTATAGGCGGAATAGGAGGAGAGCCGCTTCAGAAGGAAGGGTATGCTTGGGCTTTTCTGGAGAGCTGCAGGTGCAGAGCAGAGAATGCTGTTTAAAAGGCGGGGATGCTTCTAAGACATTCCTTTGCCCTTGCAGCTGATGCTGTGGAAGGGGAGGGTGGTGCCTTTTTGCTGAACCTTGGCTATCGTGGCTTGGGGACCATTCCTGGTTGTCAGGGACTACCTGCAGGATTTCCTGAGCCCCACCCCCCACAGTTCTTTCACCCTCTGCCTCATCAGGAAACCAGAAAGCCTACCTTGGCTGCTTGCTTTTCGGTCGGTTGGCAGTGCGGCTGTCCCAAGGTGGGAATCTCCGGTAGGGTTTTTCAAGCCAAAATCAAGCGTGTTAAAATAAAAAACAATGTAATAAAAACAACTCCAAGTGTTGCCTTGGTCACAAATGGAGAAGTGTGTGGTCTTTCCAGCCTCCCGTTTGGGATGGAGAAGTGTGTGGTCTTTCCAGCCTCCCGTTTGGGATGGTGAAGTGCACGCGAAGCAACAAGTGTCTTGTGTTCTGCTAGTGCCTCTGTCCTCGTGGTTTAGGCTAATTGATCCAAAGGCAAGTGTTCCTGAAGGATGTAATTGCAGCCATTAACGTTTGAAGTGGGTAGCTCTCTGAGTCTGTTTCCTTCTCTCCGACACGCCTACTGGATAAAATACTGTGCATTCTTTTATCGAACGTTAATGTGGCAACACTGAAAAGTGACAACAGACAACTTGCCAATTGTGCTTTTTACTAAACCAAAGATCGGTAGTGAATTACTTGTTTGTATTGTGGAACGTTGCTTTCGGTGATGGGATTTTTTTTAAAGTTTCATGGATTAATTTACAGTGGTATAAATTTAAACAGCGATACAGACAGACATTTATGGAATATAAATAATATATAAATGACAATTAAACTAAACATAGGTTAGTAATCTCTAATGGCAAGTCAGAACCCAAGTTTTTTTATTATTTTATTTTATAAAGTGGGCATTGGGCAATTAATAGATTTTATCGCGGGACCTTTCACCTCACCTGCAGGTAGCAAAGGGAGCTTTTTACGTTACGGTCGTGTGATTGCAGTCTATCGTAGGTGATGCATCCTGACTGAATGTCTCCAACAACTGCCCAGGCACTGTGACTGTTGGGAAGACACAATGACAGAGTGCCAACGCCGTGTTGGCTGCATCTTCTCTTTAAGTGAGGCAATTACCCAACCGGTACGATAAGTAGTTAGTATTGATTGTATTTGAGTAGTGCACCCATCCCCTTAAACCGCTGCCAAAGCAAGGGGGCTGCAGCTGTGGCAGATTCATGTCAATTAACCCTGCACTAGCCTCTTAATATGTGGGACCAGAGTCAATGAAGCACTGATCAATACTGAAATGTGCCTCGTGCCAAGTGGGGAACATGCAGACCACCCAAAAATAATATTGCCAAGGGCCACATGGTCAGATCACATGCTCCTCCCACAAAAGCCATAACCGCCTTGTTACAGCCTTCATGCGTTTTTTTTCTTTTCTTCATGCACTAAATTGTGGTTGATTTGGTTGTCTTTTAAAATGGCACACATTACGATTGATGCCTAGTGATTTCAGTGACTTCCTTGGCAATATAGTCACCGAGGCTAAACTGCGTTACGGAGGCTGCATCTTGACGAGATGTTTTTTTTTGGGGGGGTTTAGTTCTCTTCTGTTCACATCAAGGTCTCTCCCAAATTCAGCATTGCCGTTTCAGATCAAGTTGTGTGTTCAACCCTTGCCTTTTATACAATGTCCTGTTTTTTAAACACGAATAGTGATGGGAACTAAGTGTATGTGAACTTAATAATGTAATCTTCAGTTGTTTAAAACACTGTTCAGGACAATTAATTCACTTTGACTTTCTGATTAGTTTGCTTTATGTCATTAAAGGCTCTGTTTGAATCAACCCGATATTGTCACATTATTTCTGTAAAACAATGGTGTGAGATAGGAGCCTGCCTTCACTGTGTATTTTCTCAGGTGTTATTAGGAGGTGGGGTTTTCCATGTAGCCTTTGCTGCTAAAATGTTCCCTGTTCAATACGTCACTTAGTAGTGAAATGTTTTTATTTTATTTTACTCTTATTTAGGATTCAAGAGATTTGCAGGAATGTTTGAAGGGGTGGGACAAGTATCTATGGGAAAACCCCTAATTCCATATTTTAACTCCGTTAAGGGAGGGGATTTAAAGGCGCTTAACACTTATCTCATTTCCCTGTTCTTGATCACTGTTACTATAGTAACAAATTGATTCTGTTAGAATGTTTCATTGTGGTTGGGTAGGGCGTAGATTTGGCAAAGTATCTATCTATATCTTCAGGAACACACTTGACTTGGCACAGTAATGTCCACTTGCATTATTTCTGGGAAAGGAAATGGCCAATGTGCCAATCAGAAGGCAAAGGGTAGAATGGCATTTGCTCTAAGTTATGTGCTGTAATAGGGCTCTGTTCAAGCCCTGGTGACTCACATTGCTGAACACTGTTTTAACCCAGCGAAAGGTAAAGTGTGTAACCTGCTATAATTAGTGCAGTTATTGTACAACTCAGCAAATATGTGTACATGTAGTGCCAGCCTTCTTCCTCAAACAAGTTGATTTTAGTTTTTGCTAAATAAACTCAACTAAACACTTCTAGAACAGTAAAATAGAATGGATATGTCATTACCAGTTTCATAAATATTTTTGCAAGGTGTGTGTAATTTATCATGTGGTGATGGGTAGGTGCCTGTGTCAGTGCCTGTGTCAGTGGTTTGTCTACAAGCCACCTTGCTGTCCACAAATCTGTATACTATCAGACACTCCTCCACTCTGTCGGTGCTTCTCGCCTCTTGGTCCCAGATCAGATTAACTACATCATAGCTAGGCACAGTAGTTTGTGATTAGTGCCAATCTGGGTCTATGAAAATGCAGCTCTGTCTGTGTTCTTGCTTCTCCAAGCCATTATTTTCTGTAGTGAACCATATAGCCACTAGGGGCAGCAGAGTTGGGGACCCACCAACACACAGCATCATCGCAACCTTTGGCCTGTATCACACCCCGTAATCTTCTGTGCTGGCTCTTCGTCCTGGTCCTGGAGTTACCACTGATGTCATAGACTTCTGTTCCAAGTCGGGTCAATACCTACTTTTAACAAACACCAGGTCTGATTCTTCTCTCGTGAGAGATTTTTTATATCACCCCCCCCCCCCCCTGATATATTCCAGGAGTGAACCTACCTTTTGGCACAGTGTCATACCTGGCCCATTGCCACTGACACTTGTGGGAATATCCCAACAGTAACCCAATCTCGTCATAAACTCTCACTGACCACTTAAGGAAATTTTTTTTAAAAACCTGTTATCCCTCCATTGTAGACCATGCCATAGTATAACTGCATGCATGCATGCTTATCTGACAATCAATATTGTGTAGCATATACAAAATCCAAATTCTGATAAATCTCTGGCACACTCGGCACCGATGCAACAGTGCTCTTTCACTGCCCGTCTGTGCGTGCGCACTTTTTCAGGTGAAAGGTCGTTACTGAAAGGGAGGGGTCAGGGATTAACGGTGGGGATTCTCCTGTGTTTCTCTCCGTGAAGAGGGTCATGCACAACCACACAAACGCACACATGTACGCACACACATTTTAGCTGGCACAGGCTAACAAGCGACAGGTGAATGTGAAATGATGAATGCCAATATATATATATATATATATATATATATATATGCACGCACGCACGCACACACACACATCCATGGGCCCTGACAGTAGATGTAATCTTCCCTCACCAGTGATAGAAATAGCCTGCAGATTTTTAGCACCTTTTCTCTGAACTGTATTTAGGAAGTGATTGTCAACAGGTACAGTGACGGGGATATGAAGGGTCATTTGCTGTCTTAGGAGTTATGACTCATTGATTATTTTAAAACAAACCACTTGTATTTGTTGGATGATGAAAGAAAACCAGGAATCACTGTTTGAACGTTGAAGCTCTCCCATTCATACCAGTTATGAGGCTATACACCCTTATGAGTTCCCTAGCTTAGAGATACACGTGGCAAACGGACTGTTAACCACCTCTTGAAATTTAAAAGCAACATGTAATGGTATAGCAAATATCAACATATTATACTTGTATCTGAAATGGGTTGTGAAAAGTTCTAAAGAAAATGCTTGCAGAATATCATGTGTTGATTTTTTTTTTTTGTTTTTTTTATTTTAACTGAAACATTTATTATATTCTCCAAGTTGTACATGTGACTATTCATGGTTGCTTAATATGTTTTGCTGTGCTAATTAAGTGGCCCTGGTAACAGGCAAGCTGGAGGTCTTTTCTAAACCTGTCCTTGCTGGGACCTGCCCTGGACCTATTTATGGGTGAAACTTCAAACTCCAGTTGTTAAACTTGAGTCTCTGAATGCACTTGGGTTTCTTGGCAGAACTCACTTGCAGTAGCAACATTGGGCCATTTTTGTCACATGTAACTTCAAACTTTGGAGGCATACAATATGGCCAGCTGGGAAATGCAACCGAAAGCTTATTTGGATCAGAGATGGCTGATATGTTTGTGAAGCATGACATGCATCCTTGCTGTTGTGGTGCTAAGAACTACATCTCCCACCATTCCACACGTGTGCCCAGTGTTTCATTTATTTGCCACTGTTGAGGGAAATTAAGGCCAATAATATTGTTGCCTTGTAATTAAAAGACAAAGGTCTACTACTTTTGTTTTTTTAATTCTAAATCAAGATCCCGTAGAGGTTCTGGATGAATTGCACTTTGTAACAAGAGATTCAGCCTTTAAAATCATCAATGAAAATGTGACCTATTTTGGCATGTGTAACTTTGTTTTCAAAGGGTCAATAATGTCTGTAACTAACAGTTATAGTAAACAATTTAACAGTGATGTTCCTCTTTAAGCAAGGGCAACGTGACAGGGAATGTTGTGATTTTGTGACTTCAAGACCACACTTAGAGCGAGCATGAAGTAAAAATAAAAAAAGAAGAAGAAGCTTGTTAGGGGTTCAAGTTTGTCTGTTTTGTGTAATTGTAAATAAGTGGATACTTTAATAATGTGTGATTAGTTGTCTATATCTTTGGTGAATCATTTATATTTTGCTCTGGGTACCATGTATTTTAAAAGGCAGCTCTCAACCCAGTAACATTTTCTTTTCTACCTACTCTTGTATCTGTATGTTTAATTAATTTTGACTGTGAGATCAAACAATTAGTTTAAACATCTTGTCCGTTTTTTTCCTAGTTTTAAACCGCTTTTTTGGTACTTGGTGTTTACCAGTAGATTACCTATACATTTGCATGTTTGTTTTCTCGCATTCATTAGTCTAACCCGGGCGTTGGGTGGCCAACTGACATGTTTCAAGCCTAACGTTATTTCAGAAATTCGGAGACCGCTGGGTAAAGAAGCACTGTGTAACCTTATTTAGTTTTCAGGTTTTTCTTGTTGGTACACCGGCGGATTGCCAATGGATAGTTGGGTATGAGAGCTATGATATATATTTGGCTTTTCTGCCTGTAGATTAGGCGGTTGAAAATATAGCGATAGCAGAGCAGCAACATATACACGTTTTGTGTATCCTCTCAAAAAGCTTACAACAGTAGCAATGATTGTTAGCAGTGACTTGTGTTTTTAATGAATAATGAAGGATATAGGGAGAAATCGTGTAAAAGTATACGTTGTATAAACGTTTTAAACTCCCCAAGCTGTAGAAGAGAACTGAAACACAACCCCAGCAACCTCCCCGCAGTGTAATTGTAATTCGCCGCTGTGTTACCCCTTCGTTCCTCTTGTGCTTGCTGGCTTTTTCAGTGCAGTTCGACTACCGTATCTTCCCACTGCATCATGTTTACCTAGCAACACGCATCACCCGCTGCCGGCCCTCCCATTGGTCATTTCAAAACGTAGCCAGGACCAATGGCGGGCTTGTTGCCATGGTACAGTGTGTAGTTGCCGGGTGGAATTTTGCTGCAAGGCACGTGAGTCCCGGAATCTTCGCCTTGCGTTTTTAATCTCGGGTGTCTGGGAGCTTTGCAAACGTGATTTATTGGAACCGAGTCACATTCCCTCCAGAGAACCAGCTCACATACACATTTATCTGTACATTTGTACGTATACAATCCATATCGGTTAATGGCAGACTAAGGCAGTGAAAGCTGTCACGTCAGGAGCAAGTGTTCACTCTGGTTCGGATGGATAGAAACAGCTGTAGCTATCTAGTTTGCTAACTTCTGAACGAAGTTATTTTATACGTTGGATTCATAGCCGATGTTGTTATCCTTGTACCCACTTGTTAAATCGCACCTTGCAAGTGGATTGCGCGTGCGCGTGCGCTTTTGTAGATGTGGGGGGGAAATATACCAAGTTGCTAGCCAGTTAACTTCGATGAACTGGTGCACGGGAAGCGGGGGCATATGACCAACATTCTCGTCAGTTATAAATGGGACTTGGGGCGGATTGTATGTCATGTTTGAAAATCCTGTACATCGTTCACTCGAAAGCACGGTAAATTTGTATGTCTAAAGTCTCATCAGCTGCTCGGACTTGTGGTCATCTTCCGGAGATGGCTAGGGGATTTTTCTGGAGATGGTAATGACAATACACGGGAACATTGGAGAACGCAGAACCCTTCGAGATGTATTACACTTTCTGACGATTTAAAACATGAAGCAGTATATTCGGTTCTGTTATACCCCCCTCCATTTTTTTTGTTTTTGTAAATCATACAGTGTTCTGGGTTTTCCACACCCCCCATCGTCCCTCTAACCAAGCCCTTTGACCCACAATACGCATTTGGTATGCGTTTACCTCAGTGCTGCATCTTCAATGAGCAGCTTCCCTTGACGAACGAGAAAGGGAGGGGATGGGTGCACAGTTCAGTGTGAACAAAGTAATGCTATTACACAAGTTTTGGGCAAATCCGGACGTGAGAGATGCTGTACTGCCCAAATGCATGACGACAGTTATTCTGTCAGCAATGAAGTAAATTATCGATTTTTTTTCTTCTTCGCTGGAAACATGCACGTACCCTTAATACGGTGAAGGGTGAATGACGATATGATTAACCCCTTTTTGTCGTGCCCTCGGCAGATCTCTCCAGTTGCTATAGTTTAAGGGCAGAACACGGAGAGGAGTAAGCTATTGAAGGCGCTAGGATCCTCAAATCTCTGAGAACAGCGGTTGCTGTGGCGGTTCCACGTGTGTCACAGGGAATTATTTTCAGACGTTCCAAAAGACTAGCGTGAGATTGTTATAGCATTACTTCACTCTCCGGTTTCCCCCCACCCCTCCCATGTATGAGGCCAATCCCTGTGTCATCTCACAAAAAGCATAACGTTACTGCGTGCGCGTGTAGAGTTGTTGTTTCACATAGCTACACGGTTTAAAAGTAGTTCGAAGTTAAATCACAATCAGCATGTTTGAAGAGTTATTAATGGCATGTTGTGTATAAAAAAATAAAACCTGCTTGGATTTACGTTGATGAACCCTCCTTCACGGTCCACAGTTAATTGTGAGCAGTTAGTTATCCTTCCTTTTTACTGTGCCTTAATCCAAATAGAGATTTTTTAAACATGGCCTGTCTGACCCCTTACTTCTGAAATCTTGCATGCATGTGTATGTCAGACACAATTTTTTAAAATTAATAAAATACACTTTTCATGGATATCTATAATTGCAATAAACATATTGTAGTAAAGCCAGTTATGCATTTGAATTTATCTGGAAATTTTTGACAGGTGAGTTGGTTGGAAATTTAAATAGGATTGAACCATTTAGTGGTGCTTTGCATATGTAAAAAAAATTATTTTGCCTCCTAAATATTTGCATTTGAGTCATTTTATTGATTATAATAAACCAAAAACAAATATTGTAAGTTGCCGTTCAGGTGAGCTGGTTTCACAAATAAAAACACTGCATAAGACATTCACATGAAAATACTTTATGAACTAAATAAATAGTTTGGTCATGTCACTTTTGGCATGTTAGATAATTTTTTCAAACTTCCAGCCATCCAGTTTATTTTCTAATTTTTGAATACCTCAAGTTCCCTTCCCCCAGCTGTGTTACACATCACACACAATAGGAACCCTGTCACAAACCTCTTTTCACTGTATAGCCCAAAGACAATGGCCATTGATTCCATGCGTGGGTTGTTGTCATGAAAGTTCAGGCATCTTAACTCTGCTTTGCTTATCAGTAGGATGCTTGGATATCATCAGTATTGGTTTGTGCGCACATTTGGGGTTTGTGAGCGAATAACAAGGAGTGACCTTTGGCCTTATTTTAAGGGGCTTCTTTAGTTGACACATTCATTGAACATTATGCTTTAACTTGCATTTCATTCACATTGTGTTTGAATTGTTGTGTTTCCAAGTTTGTATTGAAATTCTTGAAAATTATGTTTGAAAGAGTGGTGAAGGTGCTCAGCTGTAGCACAAATTTGTTGCTCTTTGTCCATATTTGCAGTTATGACTTTATCCACAACCCATATGCCTTGATTACTTTGGTTGTTTGCCGGGCCCCCTCTCCCCCTCCACTTTAGCTGTCCTATCTACCTGAAGTCTTTACCATTTGCGCGCGCACGTCATTCTGCCTCTGCGTGTCGTTTAGAGACAGCAGGGAGAGAGGGGGACAGGGCAACCGCCTCTCTCCTGTCTCCGCCCACTCGCCTCACCATTCCAATCCAAACTGCCGACGCGACCTTGTCTGACCAATCCCGCAGAAGCTGCCGTGGCGTCGGATAGCAACAGTCTGAGAACGCGCAAACAGGGGGTGGGTGGTGTTCATAATGGAGGAACGCGCGTCAGGGAGGGGAGGGTTGTATCGGAGGACAGCAAAGAGGAAAGGAGGGTTTGTCTGTGCGCGCGCTTTAGCACAGAAAAGTTAATATTATTTTAAAGGGCATATGCTGCCAAGGGAGGCTTACACAAGCGAAGGCACTTATGAGAGGAAAAGCCTCACTGCCGTCAGTATGATGTACCCTCTAAAAGTTTTTTGAGTGAACACTGGTCTTCTCATTTTTTTATAACTAGTTAAGCAACTATAATGGCAACAAAAGTGTATAAAATGGCCCATAGCTTTTAATTGTTTGGGGAGATTTTGCGTTTCGTCCACGTTTATTTCTTAAGCAGCTTTTACTTTAAGGCCGTTTTTCAGGCTGTTGTTTATGTGTATGTATTACGAATGTATTGCAACTTATTTTAAAGCTAAACTGTGTCAACTACGCATACAGTAAACACTGTCAAACTGTCGCTAACGATGCTTAATTTCTCAATTTCGGCATTATTTTCCGGTTGCTATTAAATCGCCGGTGCCTCGAAGCGGTACCGTTGCAACACCTTTTGAAGAATTAATGTGCGGGGTGCCTGTGTGTTTGGGGATTGGGGGGGGGGGGGTCTTGTCGCTAATGCTTGTATGGGCACACGCACTCGGGGTTGCGCCTTCAGCGTAGTTCTCTCAGTCTATATATATACAGTATATATATCTGCCGGGTTACTATAAATGGAGAGGAGCGCCTTGGTGGTGCAACTACTCCAGAACGGGGGTTGCTTCGTGTGTCAGGTTTGACTTAAATGTTTTTAATTTGTCCAAACATGACCAACAGACGTCCATTTCTGCAAATAAGTAAACCAAACTGATCATCTCGTCGGTACTGTTCTCTGGCACACCAGATAGCCCGCCAGTTAAAGCGTTTAAACATTTATGCGCGAGAGCTGCGTCAACTAAGCTCCCTCCTCTCCGGAGTCCATGTCTCCTGTTCCCCCCCGCGTTAGGATTGCTCTTGGAACATTCCCCATTGCAGGGTGTGGATCCAGAGCCGGCCAGAGAGAACAGCTAACAGGGAGAGATATCGGGGAAAGCAGCGAATATGATGTAAAGCTTGTCGAGAAGGAAACACTCGGAGGAGAAAAATCCTGCGAGAGAAAGGAATTGAAGGGCAACAAACGCGCAAATTGCGAAGCGAAAAGGACAAGCAGTGGAGGACAGTTGACGGAGCCCCAGACGGAAGCGATCTCAACACCGGCTGGCAGAGAATAGACTGCGGAGGCTGTGCGGGATGGAAGCCGCAAGACCGAACGTCGCTAGTCTTTCTTTATCCTGAACCAAGGAATTGGGAGTTTTGATCTGGAGTTGTATCGTTTCTGCGGGGATCACTGAACATAGCTGGTTATCAGGAAGACGTGCAATAGCGGCCTTTTTGTGAGCAATAGCTAGCAACAGTATATGCATTGAGACGGTGACGGGGAATACAAGCAGAAGGAATGAGGTCCTATCTTTTTCCACCTGAAGCGAAACCGACCAAAATGAGGAAAGCATAAACATGGAATATCCGTTTTCAAACGTTTGGATTTTTTTGTAAATATTACCGAAATGCAACGCATAGCTAGCTAGCTAAAGCAAATAGCTTAGACCAAACTGAGTTGAAAGGGGCGTACAGTTTGTAGCTAACGTTACGTTTAAAGGCACATCATAATCAATGCAAAACAAAAAATGGGAGGCTATCTCTTTTAAGCTTACCTAACCGCAGGTGCATTAACGTTTAGATTTTCGCTTTGTATGGGTTGCTACCCCCTTAACATTTGAGAAATTTAAAAGCAGTTTTACTTTGGTGCCTGGTATTACAGTTGCACTACAGCACTTTGCATATTGTGTTTTGTGTGCACGTGTTGGTTTCCTCTTCCTGCGCACGAAAATATTTATCACAATAGTCAATATTTACCTTATTGTCACCCGTGTTTTGATCTCTCTCCTACGACCTGCCGAAGTGTAAGGTCACTATAGTGTACATCCGCGGACTTGAGCTAGTTCCGGAAGAAGAGAGTTCGTGATCGTGTATTTTTCATGTGTACGTGTGGCAGACAGGGCTGATAAGAAAACACTGCTTGTTTAAGAGGTTGATCTACACATTTTCTGTCTTTTTCTTCCTCTGGATCGTTTCGGTGAATTCGAGGACTGAGGCGAAGCCGAAAAGGCTGGGAAGAATAGCGCCGTCGTTAGTTACTACTCCCAGTTTGGTTTTTGAAAGATTTGTTTCCCTTAGGATACCTAGACGGAATCTAAGCGCCGCTATTACTATTTTTAGGGAGAGTGATGGGGTAAATGGTGTTAGCCTGAAATTGAGACCCTCCTCCCAGCCTACCAACACTTCCAGGTTTAGCTCCGTTTCCCGTGTCAGCTGCTGAATTGTCCGGACTGTACAACCAAGCGAGGGTCCCTTTTCTCAGTCTGCAAGCTCTCCACCCTCGTCTATGACTTAACTGGAAGTTGCATTTTTTCCTTTTCCTTTTTCCTTTTTACTTTGTGGAACGAACTTTTATTCTTCACGGGACAATGCATGAACCATGAAAACAGTCGTGCTTAAGGAGTAAACTCAAGTAACCAAATAATTTCATCCGTATATACACAAAAAGCATATATCTTACAGAAATATATCTAAAAAATATATAACAAATATATTAAATAAGTATATTATATTTTTACGTCTGAATTAAGCATCGTTGCCTGATACCCAATTCATTGCCTTAGAGATAGTTAAATAGTAATAAAGGGAAAACAAAGGACAGAAGTGGACCTTTTTTGGAAACAAGTTTATGGTGCCTTTTTCTTTTATCCGTTCCTTCTGTCTCTCTTGCTTCAGGATTGTCTCACTTATCAAGAAATATTTTTGTGTGGGGAACCCAAATCAAAACTATATGTATATCTGCCTTTCCAGTCTCGACTTGAGTTGATTCATTGTTGGATGTATGTTGCTGGATCACAGAGTTAATGAAGATTTCAGTCAAGGATTATCAATACTTGATGCATACCCTACTTTTTCCAAAGTAAAATTTGGGTACCGGTAACTTTTAATTGACACATTTTTTTGGGGGATACCACAACCCAACACACAAGAGTTTCCGATGGTGATCACTTCGACAGTGGAGGAGAAGCCGCAACCTTCCAACAGAATGGTCGCAAATTTACCGACCGAATCCTGGATTGGCAACCCAGATCAAAGCCGCTACCTGGCGCAGTCACACCTGCTCCGGAAGCCATCAAAAAGTTAGTATAATTTTTTTTTAAACGCACAGGCTGAGTATAGGGAGATTACAGGAAGGTCTCACCCTGCAATCAGGAATTGTATTGCTTCAAAATGCATGTTCAGTCTCTTAGAGTGTCGTATGCTGGATAAGGATCTGGTTCCTTCTCTGGTATATGTGGAGGTCTCTCTTGAACCTCTGGGGAGGTCAGTGGAATTAAAACATCTCACCCCAGACTGTCCTAATTTGAGACCTTAACTCCAGGAGAATTGAAGAGACTAAGCCTTTATTTGGTAGGTCTTACCTTTCAATGCAAGTTTGCTTCCTAGTGGCTCTCTTGTAACTTTGAGGGACTTCTCAGAGAAATTTGTGGTTTACTAGTGGATCTCGTCATCGGAGGTGTTTAGTCCGAACGTTTCTCCAAATCCCAATTTCATAAAGTTCGTCATTTATCAAGCTCATGCATCTGAAAAGGCTGGGAATATAGACTTAATTTTATAGCTCCACATCGGTTAGAATTTTCTTTTGGCTTTGAAAGGTCATTCTCGTGTCTTTTGCGAAGTCCATGTGCTCACATTTGACTTTCGGAAGTCTGTCTCAAAGCTGCAAAAGCGTGGATTCTCGTCTTGTCGGTGCAGGAGTTACTCTGTTTTGTGTCTGTGACTACACCATGGTGCTCATCCTCTCGAAACCCACGTACAACAACAAAAGCGCGTGGTATCGGAGTTATAAAAAAAGAAAGCGCAAAAAAAGTGGCCCATTATAGTGATGACGTAACAGAGAGAGGAGGAGGCGAGGAAAGCGAGAATGGGGAAAGACCAAGCCATGCTTTCGGCGGATCGGAGGATTACGCTATGTTCCACGCGGTACAAAGAGGTTTCGGCAACCTTTGGGCAAAGTCCGAAGGATGCTTAATCACATCACCTGTACGGTTGAGAAGTATTCAAATAATTTCCAAGGTTCTGGCTTACTGTGCAGACGGTCTTTCCCATTTAGCAGTGGTCGGACTGTGTAACGCTAAAGCTAATGTGTCATCGTCACGTGGGATAGCATCAGCGATCTGATTAGAGTTAAGTCAATGGGGCATTTGCATCTCTTGTAGGGCAGCGATTGGTGACGCGTATCTGCGAATGCGTGCCGTTTTCACTTTGCAATTTTCTGGATTGCCGTGTGCTTTTTCTTAGCCATGCTAGCAGCAGCAGTGGCTACACTTCGGCTATAGAGAATGGTACATCTCACGTTACCGATGAGATTACTTTTAAATATCACATGTTAGCAACAGATTGACAAGGTACTATTGTGAGCATGTCACTGGAGGTCCCAGATTATAGTGCTTTGACTGACCTGAATCCGGTTATTTCTCTGGGATCGGACACCAAATCCATCACAAGGTTCAGTCGCCCTTCTGGCCACGTTTTCTTGTCGCTATTTTCCAGTGTGGGCTTCTTTCAAACTTTTATGGGGATGATGCTCCTCGTACATGCCTCAGACATCTGCCCTTTGGACTAGCTGACCTCTTGCTTCACACAGGCAAAAAATGTGCAGTTGTGTACAGCTGAGCTTGTAGTAGTGGTTCCTGTCTTTGCAAGGTTTCACATTGACATCCTGCAGCGTTTACACCCTCGCGTGTCGCTACGGGAATGAAAGCATTTAACAGCAGACATGTCTGACCGCCGACCCTCTGGTGGTGGTGGTGGATGTTGAAGTTGGGTCCAGATGTGACTTGCTTGGCCCAGTTTCCACTGACCTGCCTAAGCTTCTCGTGCACTGCTCTAATGCGCCCCATTGTGGCGGTTTTTGTTTCAACTGATGGAAATTTTAAATCCTTTTCTGCTGCTGCAAACTGCAGAGCATCTTCAGTCAAACTGGCTGGATCGCGCCTCTCCAAATTTGAAATGTTTCTCACTAGGTTGTGTTGGGAGAAGCTTCCTTCCTGTTTTTGAAGAGACACCACGAAGGTTGAGGTGTGAACAGTGTTTATTATTTCATATCTGAAAGGAGTTTAAATGTTTATTTTACAGCGAGACACCATTACCGTTGAAATGTGAACAGGTCCGTACTAAGAGTACAAGTTGAATCATCTGGAGTTTTGAGTAAGCACTCAACTCTCTTATGGCTAACTGATATATCACCCTAATATCATACTGATGGACAAAGTCGGTTTGCAGTGGAAACAACTTTGGCTGTTATCCAGTATAGGTGACCCACAGCACAAGATGGGAGAGTGAAAATGTGTCTCATTTTCTATTATTTGGCTAATTGGTATTCTGTGGAACCAACTCTTTAACATGTCAACTAAAGCCCATTGCTGAATGAGGATGTGAGATTCGGTTTGTTGTGATAATGACTCATTTGTGTCTACAGTTGTGCGTTGAACTGAGTGCGTTTCGATTCGCTCTGCTTCAGGAAACAGCTTGTGGATGTGCAGCCAGGGGTATTCAATGGACGGAAGTGTGTGAGTGGGAATGGAGGGAGGGAGGGCGAGGGTGAGAGAGAGAAGCCCCAGTGTGAGAAGGAGAAATTCATAACTCTATGCCACTGACTGCAAGCCATGGTTTGCACACGCATAGTTCAGGGAAGGATTTAAGATTCAATTATCTCGCAATCATTTAGCGGCTTAAAGTAGTTGAGTGATAATTGCTTAATTTGACCTTTTAGAGTGTTTCCAAAACAAATAAGTCGCTCACCCAACAGGAGAAAAGGCAGGAATATGGGAACTCCATCACTGAAACTAAAGACTGTTTTCATTATAACAATGGAAGACCTTTTACTTCCTAAGAGTGGGTGGAACTTGCGACTCCAAGTTGATGGTGGTACGTCACCGCTTCAGAATGCGGGCTTGACCTTGGGCTTGTCCTTGACTTGCCTTTAGGCCATGGCAGCTTCGGACAAAACCATTTCAGGACCTTCTTGACGCGTGCAGCTGAATTATAACACTCGTAGAGTTCCCGTGAGCTCCCTGGGAGAAGTTTTAATGCAGGACGCCTGTTAGATTCCTGGAGTTCACCTTGCCGCTTGCGGTGGCGTCCGTTAATGCAGACTCTCCCCTTTTAAGCCCTAAATTGGATTGTGTTAGTGCCTTGACCAGACTGATGCCCCCTGTAGTGTCATGTGCCTGACTCAGGGGGTGGCGGGATTTCCTTTAGGAGGGTAGAAAATAAACCACCTGCTTGGTTGAATGATTGCATGGGCTGCTTCAAAACCGGTGGATAAACCTTGTAGCCACCAACTAATTCCAGCTGACAAATCTGACTAACTATGACTAATGGAAGTGGCTGTTATCTATGGAGCCTGATGTGTTGAGAGCCCACGATGAGATGCCGTTTTATGGGTTGACCTCCCCCTCCAGTCAGAGAAACTGGCAAAGATGACAGCTTAGCACGGCTCCATAATGCAAAGAAGCTCAACATCATGTCCAGCCCTTAATATTATAGCCTATCAGAGAGATCGTGCTGATGGAAGATGGTGACACTTGAAACATTCATGTTTATAGCTGAGTGTGCATAACTTTTTAATGCCACCATTATCACTTCCAAGTAATGACAATTTAGCAGTGCAATTGTAAATCAAAGCGCGGCCGTAATTGTCAAGTGTAATTCGATGCCGTCCTCGCTGTTCTCTTTCTACGAAAGAGGAGAAGTGTGTGTGGTGGGAGGGTGGTGTACTTGCACATCTAGGTGTAACTCTTCAGCCATTTCTTCTAATTAACCGTATGTATTTGCGACGTTATTTATATCTGTGTATCCATCTGACTTTACTGCTGTCTATTTTTGTATTTCGGCTTCGTCGGGCCACAGCTTCTATGTATACATGTCTGACTTTTAGAGTCATGAGTAATGGTCTGATGGATTTAACTGAAAGGCAATCTGTGCGTGCCCTGCCCGGCCGTCTTACAGTTCATCATCACGCTGTTTTTCAGTGTACTTAAAGAGGAAAATAAACTGTAACTGGGTAGGAAAAGTCCTGGATAAACGGTTGGCATTTTTTAAATAAATAAATAAATAAATAATATATTTTTATTTTTTATAAATGTTTACGATTCGGTGCAGTACAGGGGTTTTAAGTTAACAGGGACGGAACTGCCAGAGGGAAGAATAGCCCTCCTCCCTAAACACTGGATACCGCTTGGGCGGGTGTGTCTCTGTCTCAGAGCGAAGGAAAATAAATTCACACAAACGTCCCCTCCCCAATACAACACGCCCTAACCTTTGCCCCATCTCCCACACCCCCTTTAATGGCCCTGTGGTTCCTGATTAGCGAAGCATGCACAAAACCACGGTCTAAAGGTAAAACGCCCATTTGTCACCCGGCGTGCTCCGCTTGTCTCCCGGTTCTAAGGGAATGTTTTGTGCACGGTCAAGAACTTATTTTTATTTATTTTCTCTTTCTCTTTTTTACACTTTTCTGTTTCTTTCAGTTTCCTGTTAGACAAGAAACCCCCGGGCTGCATATTTAAAAGGAAAACATTTTTTAGTTCCCGCCAGTAAGTGTCAGCGATGAGCATCAGTAATATATATATTTTTTTGTCCAGTTAATTGAGATTTTCCCCGTTTCTACAGCTGCCTTTCTTTCCTCATTCTGTTTAAACATTTGGAGATGACTGAGAACATGTTGTGGAATAAACATTTTTTTGACAGAAGTTTGTCAGCCGAAAATTTCAGTCGGATGGTTTCAGTTGCTCATCAGGGTTTTTTGGGGGGGGGTGGGGGGTGGGGGGGGGGGGGGCGAGCGGTCCTTTTCTGTAAACTTTGTCTGCATATTGTGGGAGTTGAGGAATGTAATTAAGGTTGAGGTAAGAGTTGCTCAGGAGATAAACACAGTAATAGCTCAGACCAGATTTGTTAACTATGTGGGAGCCACCCATGTGGTGGTAGTGTATGAGTTTTCAGCACCTTTTATTGTGCCTGTTAGCAAAGGGCTCTTGACGTCACTCGCTTTAACTTTTCAGTCCAGAAGAAATACTTCTACTTGTCATTGCAGTAGCAAATATTGTGCGTGTGTGCGTGCGTGCGTTAGTGGGGGGGTGTGATGACCAGATGCCGTGGGAGATGACAGACAGGTGGTAGGGTGCAGAGTCAGGCTTCTCACTTTGAAAGTCTGTTGTTTTCCCTCCTCGTCTCTCCTCCCTCTTCTGCTGGTGATGCAAGCCCAGGCAAAAACATGTTATTGTACCTGCGTGACCAAGCGCTAGTCCGGCCCTGGCTGTCCCATATCTCCTGGCAGACAAACAGACCCCCCACCCACCCACAGCTACCCCCTTCTTTGCACCTCCTCCCCGCTGGGTTCTGCTCACGGAATCCATGCTGGCACAGGCAGTTCCATCACGGAAAGCACATTAAACATTCAAAACTCTCTCTCGACCTCTCTCTCACTCTTTGATACATACAGAAGGTTCTGTGGTGGAGACTACTAACACGCCTGTAACATGCCATTTCTTCCCTCTGACGCAAGAATACAGCAGTACACTAACACGAGAGAAAACAATCGCAATTTCAATTTACTGAAGAGACAACCAAGAGTAATTACCTGGGTTAATGTCAGCTGGCGGTGATCTTGTGCCATGAAAGGCGCTCAATGGACGCAGGACGAATGTTATCTCCTTTTCGCGAAATAAGCGGTCTTTTAATAAGAGGCCTCATGGGAACTGTAGTCTTGAGCTGTTGGTGCTCCTCAAAGTGCCATTTTTGTCTGGTTGTTTCAGGAGAAATATTGTATTTAAGGAGCCCTATAATTTGAGTTAGTTGAGGTGCCAGGAATGTGTGGGGTGGGGGCGGGGCTGCTGACGTTCAGAAAGTCTTGCGTTGTAATGGAGGTCAATGCCAGCTTCTCACAATTGACCTTCAGTTGATGGAGGCTGTGAGCTTTTACTTGTGAGTGCCATGGGTTCATATCCTAGGAGTGCTGAGCTCTCGAGTGAGGCTTGGCTTTGAGGGGTCCAAGAGTTGAAAAGAGAAAACTGAAGTAAAAATTTGCAGCAAAAATCTCCCAGAATATGGGAAACATTTTGACTACTCTGTCTGTCTTGAAATGAGCAGCATGGAGGATGTTCTGGTCACCGTTATGATTTATGGTGTGTGTGTGTGTGTGTGTGGTGTTGTGTGGGGGGGTATAGCTGGGGCAGGGGCCATTTTATTGAGATTTGTTGTATTTTTATTTCGAATCTCCTGCGTCGGGCCGCCTGGATTTATAGGTGTCACTGTTTGGTGAGACCTCGACCCAGATGGCTTTTATTAATAGTGTGGAGTCTGACTCAGCTTCAAGTGGGTGACTGTCTAAAGTTCAGAACGGGACGGACGGACGGACGGACGGCGGGAGGGAGGGAGGGGACGGAACGGATGGGAGGTGTGTGTGTGTGTGGGGAGGGGAGGGGGGGGTGGGTACTCGTGATACACCCAGAGGAGCTGCATTCCCTATTGTGGAGATAAACAGAGGTCAAATGAAGCCAGAGAACTATACGTCCTGGTATGCAAAAGCATGGCACGAGGCAGCTTTTTTACCTCTCTCTGTCTCTGCCTCTGACTCTCGGTCTCTCTCTGTCTCTCTTTGCGTTTTTGTCTTTGGATTCTGAAGTTTTAACACTGTGGTTCATATAATTATCACCTAGGAAACTTTACACGTTCACACAGTCACGAGTGCTGAAGAAAGCCATGGCTGGAGTTAGAGCTCACAGCGTACAGTTTGCCTTCACGTCGCGCACGTGTACGAAGGTGGAACACGTGGTACCAGCGCCCGCGGCTGCTTATCAATCCTAGAGAGAAAGAAAAAGAAATGCTCTAATTAAATATTTGTGTCATGAAGCCAGTTCTTCGCCTGTGTCAAATGACATGCAGGATGTGTGTATCTGATTGGATGCGCAGGTCCTTATGCGCAATGTGAACAGTAGTAAAAGTGGAATCCCTGTGGATTGCGTTTATGGGATTGGTGATCTGACACGACACTCAGGAAGAGCCCCCTCCTTCTCAGTAATCACATCCCACACCCCCAATGGGGAACCACCTTTTGAATGAGAGGTTTTTGTGTCTCTTGAACCGCCGTTTGATAATACGCTGCAGAATTCAAAGGTGGGAGAGTGGCGGCCATTCCGATTTTGAATTCAGCTCCCAGTGAACGGACCAAACGGCCACACCAAACAGGCAGGCGTACAAGAGACAGACTGCCACACCAAACAGGCAGGCGTACGAGAGACAGACCGCCACACCAAACAGGCAGGCGTACGAGAGACAGACCGCCACACCAAACAGGCAGGCGTACGAGAGACAGACCGCCACACCAAACAGGCAGGTGTACGAGAGACAGACCGCCGCACCAAACAGGCAGGTGTACGAGAGACAGACTGCCACACTAAACAGGCAGGCGTGCGAGAGACAGACCGCCACACCAAACAGGCAGGCGTGCGAGAGACAGACCGCCACACCAAACAGGCAGGCGTGCGAGAGACAGACCGCCACACCAAACAGGCAGGCGTGCGAGAGACAGACCGCCACACCAAACAGGCAGGCGTGCGAGAGACAGACCGCCACACCAAACAGGCAGGCGTGCGAGAGACAGACCGCCACACCAAACAGGCAGGCGTATGAGAGACAGACCGCCACACCAAACAGGCAGGCGTGCGAGAGACAGACCGCCACACCAAACAGGCAGGCGTGCGAGAGACAGACTGCAAGTGAGTAAAAGGGAAGAGGCGGTGGCCGCGAATGCGAGTCGTGCCAGGCCCTCATGAACAACGCTTCCCCCTGTCTGACTCACTGACTCAGCCTGCAAGTCGGAAGCAGGGCCCGGCGATGCTCTCCGTGCCGGGGCTCCTTAAGAGGGCTCCTCCCCCTCCTCTCCGCCAAACCCAACGAGCGTCGCGCGTCTCCGCCAGCGTGTGGGTGGCCCAGAAGAAAGGGAGCGAAAGGCAGCCGCTCAAATAAATAAAGGATTCCGCCAGCGGCGTCTCACAGACCGATGACACGGGGAAGTTGAACGTTGCCTTCACTCGGGTGGGTGTGGTGGGGGCGTGGCCCAGGCAGCGCCACCGAAAGCTCCCCAGTGCCGCTCGGCCACCGTACAAACGGACGAGATGAGGCAACGTTTGTGACTAAAATCGCCAGGTTTCATAGTTTGAAGACGACTGCGGCAAAAATGCCACTGGCTGATCGCCATTATTTAGTTATGTTTATTTTTGCGTTAGAGAAGGTGGAGGCCTGTCCGATGTCACATGACATGGTCGACTTGAATGGCTGGATGGCAGGGCGAGTCATGGGAAGGATATGGGCAGATTCAGCACGCACGGTCACACAGGGCGGGGAGCGTGAGGGCAGAGGTCGAGGTCAGAGACGCTGACGTACATATTCACTCCATTGTGTGGCTCTCACACCACGCGCGTGCGCACTCAAACACGCGTCGCACACGTGCCCGCGCTCAAACGCGCATCGCACACGCTGTGTGGTGGTGAAAAGTGCAGTGTCAGAGTGCCCTAGCTGGGCCTGTCTCTGTGTACCAGCCCTGGAGCTGAGTTTGGGGAAGGAGGAGGTAGTGGCAGTGGGATGGAGGGTATCAGCCTCCCCTGCCCCGCCCTGCCCTGCCCCGCCCTGCCCTGCCCTGCCCTGCCCTGGGTATCAGAAGCACTGATAGCTGCTGCTACATGTCGGGTAATCGTGCTACATCCACCATTTGCTCGCTCTCAAACACACACGCGCACGTGTTAAAATCACACACCCCGATTTCCCCCGGACAGCAGATCGTTAACAGCCTCACACATTCTTAATCACCAAGCGGGCAAGGCCTTCAGACCTGGCAGAGCAATGGAGCCTCACACGCCCCCTCCTGCTGCGCCTCCTAAACGCTCCCCTTTGGAGATGGTGGAGATGAACGCGTGTAGATAGGTAGAAGGGGTGACATGCGTGGTCGTGCGCAAGGTGCCCCCATGTTTGGGACCCAGCCTGTAGTGCGTCAGGCAGGCAGGCTGGCAGGTGTCAGTGTTTCAGTTGGTCTGTCGCTGAGTGGGAAGCCATGCAGACTAGGATGTGTGAAAAACCAAAGCCAGAAACATTCTCCCTCTCTCTTCCTCTATTTCTGTCTTTCTCTCTCTGTGTCTGTCTTACTCTATTTGTCTCTTCTTCTCTTTCTCTTTCTCTCTTTCTCTCATTCTCTTCAGTCTTTCTGTCTGTCTTTCTCTTTCTGTCTCTTCCTCTCTTTCTCTCTTCTGTCTTTCTCTCTGCCCTCAATGTGTGCATGTGCCCCCTCTTCTTCCTGCTCCTCCTCCTCTGATCCCCCTCTTTCTTCATCTATCTCTGTCTCCCCTACTCACCCTGTGTCCAACTTTAGGCTTGATGGCTCCACTGCTCCCAATACCCTAACAGGAAATAAGAGCGAGGTCGACAAGGACGGGGGTGGGGGGTGTATTCAGCTGTTGGCATTACACGCGCTCACAGCCCCCCTCCCATCTCTTCCCTTAGAAACAGGGAGTAGGCTGGTCTGTTGCCATGGTGACACTCTGATTGGCAGCTGGCAGCTGTATTTGGTCAGCTGTGAGTAACCAAAGGGGAGAGGGGATGGGAGAGGAGGGGGGTGGACTTCATAGCCCTCACACCGTTAATTGCTGAAAATGTTTAATTCAGATGCTGCTTGATACATTACACCGCCTCCCTACTTCAGTTTGACCACTTACATAAGTGAAATCCTGCACCTGTATATCTATAGATAAGACTTACTTACCCTTACCTGTTATATTTTATTAATATCACCCCCACCCCACCCCCATTTCCTCTTAGACAGAACATTTGTGTAAGTGCTTTGACCAGATTGGTGAGCAAGGGAACCGTAGAGAAAGAGAGGTAACAGGCAGAGGGAGAGGGAGGGTGAGGGCGGCATTGTGGGAAGGGTTGCTGATACAGCACAAGCTACCAGGTTTATTTATAGAGACCTCGCCGTCCAGCCCTTGGATACCAGCAGCCAATGGGGAGGCAGAGAGGGAGGGGGCCTCCACCAATCAAGGTAGAGGAAGGGGGGTGTCACACTCAGGAAGTTCTCAATGTGTTCAGTTCAGAATTTAAAGGCACAGTGTGACATTTATATGGGTCTCTGTAGATCTCTCTGCATTGTTTCCCTCTCAAATCAGAGCAGGGTGCGATCGCGCCTGATTAAAAGCACACTCTGGAAGGGTCTGTTCCCAACTTCAGTTCTGTTTTTGGCCTGCTTCACCCCTTCATCTTTTTTATCCCCCAAGATGTTTTATACATGCGCGTAAGCACGACTGAGACCGGGAATGCTGCAGTTGCCTGTATTTAGGTTAAGGAGCCACATTATTTTAAAGCATCTTGTGAATCGTTTACCTGAGCATTTTTACATTCATCTCCGGGCTCAAAAAACTAACATTGATGCTGGATAATTTTTTTTGAAGCAAAGAAATAAGTTAGATAAGTCACTGGCTCCCTGTATAAGTGACTTAAACCTTCAAATCAAAGTGAAAACCGTGCTTTGATTCCAGCTATGGTCGTACAGTTGAAACGTTTTGTCGTCAGTCTCACAGGATTGATGGCGGTCAGACATGCCGTTTTACACTGTGGAAGAATGAGTTTAAACTGCAATCATTGATCGCTTGGCTATTTCAAGTTGTAATGTGTCACTGATAAATTACACCCCCATTACTCCTTACTTGTCTGATATTAAAAGCACCGGTAAAAGCAATCTGAATGGCAATATTTTATTAATTTCAGAGACCTGTATTCCTGGTAGTTTTGCTACTTTTGTGCAGCAGGTAGATTAGGTTATGGTTGTTCGGCGGGAACAATTGCATGTATTTTATTTATGTTTTAATAGGCTGGATGGGAAGCACTTTTCTGTTGTGAATAATACCTGTCAGTCACATGACTGGTTGGTTGTAAACTAGAAAACTAAATCCAAAAATACCTTTTTCTAGTTTTGAGAGGGAAATAGTAGGCACCTCAGGATATCCGTTGTTAGCACACAGTGATAGACAGATGCTGAAATAGGCTGAGAGAAATGCGGAGCGATGATCTGCTATCAGTTAAAATGGCCTTTTATTCCCGTCCCTCACCTCGCCTCGCCCGATACCTTTTTTTTATTTAGCTACATCTTGCCTCGTTCCCGGAGGAAGTATTTTTGCTGACTGTTTCCAAGTCAAAGTTGTGGATGTCTCCAGCAACTGGCTGGTCTCATCTGGCATGTGACTTATTCCGGTGCGCGCCTGAGCTCGCGTATGGCACACTTTAGACCTGCACATGCTCCCGTGTCGCGTGTCTACGGACGTGCCGTTTAAAATGGGCTACATGGGCGAGACCACGTTCAGCAGCCGGCGAATATGTACAAATCCCTGCGTGTTGCCAGGGGTTTGATTTCCCACCTCGGTACTTTCTGTACTGTGATCTCTATCTGTGACCCCTGCTTAGTGCTTTCCCTGTTGGAATGAGGAGGGTGGAGTTCCCGCTGTCCTTTAAAACAGAATATATGGGCTGTTAGTGCTGCTCTATAGAGCAGTTTGTGAAAACTTTTCAAGAATGGGGTTGGGTTTGGGGGGTGGGGGTGTGTTGAGTGGCAGGTGACATTCAGTCTAATCATGCAGGGTATTGCAGAAGTTGATTGGTTGTTTGTCAGGCGCTGATATTTATCAGAAAACGGGATCATTTGCATGACTCTGCCAGTGAGGCTGCTGTTGGAGCAGAGGGAGGGTGGGGTGGCTTCTGTTTAAACCATCGTGCAGCAGTCTTGCCCCAGTGGAAGACCGTCCGCACAAACGCCCTGGTTGCGTGTAGCGACCAGTCGAATGACTTAAGTAACAGCACTTCACCAGTGCGACGGCGGCTACTTGAGAATGTGCGTTATCTCGGGCTGACGCATCCCAGCGACCGTGTCCACGTTCTGCAGGCGCACATAGCCTCGTAACGCAAAACTTCCTGTCTCGAATCTCATTCATTCCCTATCCTGGGAATGGATAAGGGAAAAAAAGGGAAGAGGGTGATCGCTCTGCCTCTTTATGTGGAGAGGACCACCGTGCAGACCGTCAAGCTCTCGAGAGCCGCGTTTGCATCTCGTCTCGGACTGATGACATCACACCACCCTCAGAGCAGAAAACAACGTGCCCGTTAGCTCTGCCTGCCAATGAGACACGAGCGCTCAACTGGTTTGCAGTTTACATAGTCGCCGGCCCCAGCGGCTGCGTGCTCTCCCAGACCAATGGGGCGGGCGGGCGAGCACCGCAGCCCGGACCTCTCCTCCTGGTATGGTAACAGGTGTGAGCGCACGTAGCCACACGTAATAAACGGGGACTCCTTAACCTGCCTGAGCGTAAACAGCGGCACGGGTAAAGGTGTCGGCCAGATGAACGAGGCGCAATAAAGATAACTGCCGTGCTGTTTAAGACCGAGCTGATTCGCTGTACCTCATCATAGTTTTATTGCAGAGGAGGTAAGGGCGTGCACACTTTGTTTTTTTTGGGGGGTTTTTTGTGTGTGTTTTTTTTGTGGTGATTGTTTTTTTTACGTGGTTCCGCTCTGCCCCTCTGCGTGTGACCTGTACCCCCCACCCCCCCCACCCCCCTGGTGGAAGGTGGCTGCGGTTTGAGGTGGCGTCTCGTCTCCAGAGTTTTGTTGGGCGTGTTTTCTCCCAGAAAAAAAACAGAAGGCGACCGCTCAGAAGTTGGCTGTCACAAAAAGCACATAGTTTTTGTAGCGCCTCGTGTTTTTCTATGGCCCATAAACTGGGTTTTTCTTTGGCGGGTGTTAAGGTGTGGCGGCTTGGGGGGTGGCGCTGTGCTGAGGTGAGTCTTTGTGAGGCAGAGTGAAACCAGGCTACCGCTGGGATGTACATCCCCTGACCCCAGTTATCCTGAGACTGCTGTTGTTCTTCCAGTGCCATGTACCATGGGCTGGCATTCGCTAACTTCACCAACAGGAAGTCAGTTTAATGTGCCCAAACTCCTTTACCTGCAGTGTGTGTGCTTGTGCGTGCGTGCGTGCTTGTGCGTGCGTGCGTGTGTGCTTGTGCGTGCGTGCGTGCGTGGAGTTTATAATTGGGTGCATTTCCTCAACAAAGTGTTTTCATTCCCCAGCATTATCAGTTTGTAAGTGTGGAATGCAGTACTGTAATGATGTGCATTAACCCTCCCTTCTTCTTTTCCTCCCTTTCTGCTTATCTCCATGTCCTTCTCTTCCTCATCTCCATGTCCTTCTCTTCCTCATTCTCCCTCCCTGACTACCTGCTTTCTCTTCCTTTCCCCCCTCCATCTTTCTCTATCTTTACCCTCACTCCCTTTTTCCTCTCCCTCACCCTCCTCCCTCATGCGTCTCTTTCCCCCTGCTCTCTCCCTGTTTCTTTCTCTCCCTCCCTCACACTCCTCTCTCCTCTCTCCCACCCCTCTTTCTTTCTCTCTCTCTCTTTCTTTCTCTCTCTCCCCTGTGCAGGTGGAAGCAGCTCAGGATGCAAGCCCCCCCCCTCCTCCTCCCTCTGCCAGCCTGCTGCCTTGGGCTTCTCCCCCGCTGAGCCAACCATGTCGAGCCAGCACAGCCACCCCTCCTTCAGTAACATCCACTCCATGGCCGAACAGCAGCAGGTACTGACCACACCCCCCCCCCCCCCCCCCCCCCCTGCTGACGGCCAGCGCCCTGCACCGCTCACGCTCAGCCCTCTGTCCAACAGCATGACACTGCTAACGCCCAGCACTGCAATATCACATGCACCGCTAAGCCTGCTAACGCCCAGCACTGTGCAAGATCACATGCACCACTAAGCCTGCTAACGCACAGCACTGCAAGATCACATACACCGCTAAGCCTGCTAATGCCCAGCACTGCAATATCACATACACCGCTAAGCCTGCTAACGCCCAGCACTGCAATATCACATACACCGCTAAGCCTGCTAACGCCCAGCACTGCAATATCACATACACCGCTAACACTACTAATGCCCAGCGCTGCAATATCACATGCACCGCTAAGCCTGCTAATGCCCAGCACTGCAATATCACATACACCGCTAAGCCTGCTAACGCCCAGCGCTGCAATATCACATGCACCGCTAAGCCTGCTAACGCCCAGCGCTGCAATATCACATGCACCGCTAAGCCTGCTAACGCCCAGCACTGTAATATCACATGCACCGCTAAGCCTGCTAACGCCCAGCACTGCAATATCACATACACCGCTAACACTGCTAATGCCCAGCACTGCAAGATCACATACACCGCTAAGCCTGCTAACGCCAAGCCAGCACTGCCAGATCACATGCACTGCTAAGCGTGCTAAGCCTGCTAACGCCCAGCCAGCACTGCCAGATCACATGCACCGCTAAGCCTGCTAACGCCCAGCACTGCAATATCACATACACCGCTAAGCCTGCTAACGCCCAGCACTGCAATATCACATGCACCGCTAAGCCTGCTAACGCCCAGCGCTGCAATATCACATGCACCGCTAAGCCTGCTAACGCCCAGCACTGCAATATCACATGCACCGCTAAGCCTGCTAACGCCCAGCACTGCAATATCACATACACCGCTAACACTACTAATGCCCAGCGCTGCAATATCACATGCACCGCTAAGCCTGCTAATGCCCAGCACTGCAAGATCACATACACCGCTAAGCCTGCTAACGCCAAGCCAGCACTGCCAGATCACATGCACTGCTAAGCGTGCTAAGCCTGCTAACGCCCAGCCAGCACTGCCAGATCACATGCACCGCTAAGCCTGCTAACGCCCAGCACTGCAATATCACATACACCGCTAAGCCTGCTAACGCCCAGCACTGCAATATCACATGCACCGCTAAGCCTGCTAACGCCCAGCATTGCAATATCACATACACCGCTAAGCCTGCTAACGCCCAGCGCTGCAATATCACATACACCGCTAAGCCTGCTAACGCCCAGCATTGCAATATCACATACACCGCTAAGCCTGCTAACGCCCAGCACTGCAATATCACATACACCGCTAAGCCTGCTAACGCCCAGCGCTGCAATATCACATGCACCGCTAAGCCTGCTAACGCCCAGCATTGCAATATCACATACACCGCTAAGCCTGCTAACGCCCAGCACTGCAATATCACATACACCGCTAAGCCTGCTAACGCCCAGCGCTGCAATATCACATACACCGCTAAGCCTGCTAACGCCCAGCGCTGCAATATCACATGCACCGCTAAGCCTGCTAACGCCCAGCATTGCAATATCACATGCACCGCTAAGCCTGCTAACGCCCAGCATTGCAATATCACATACACCGCTAAGCCTGCTAACGCCCAGCGCTGCAATATCACATACACCGCTAAGCCTGCTAACGCCCAGCACTGCAATATCACATACACCGCTAAGCCTGCTAACGCCCAGCGCTGCAATATCACATGCACCGCTAAGCCTGCTAACGCCCAGCATTGCAATATCACATACACCGCTAAGCCTGCTAACGCCCAGCACTGCAATATCACATACACCGCTAAGCCTGCTAACGCCCAGCGCTGCAATATCACATGCACCGCTAAGCCTGCTAACACCCAGCACTATGCAGCATCACATACAGTGCTACTGCTAACACCCAACACTATGAATCATCACATACAGTGCTAATACTGCAAACGCCCAACACTGTGTAAGATCACATACAGCGCTAATACTGCTAACACCCAGCACGATGCAGCATCACATACAGTGCTACTGCTAACACCCAGCACTATGAATCATCACATACAGTGCTAATATTGCTAACGCCCAACACTGTGTAAGATCACATACAGCGCTAATACTGCTAACACCCAGCACGATGCAGCATCACATACAGTGCTACTGCTAACACCCAACACTATGAATCATCACATACAGTGCTAATACTGCTAACGCCCAACACTGTGTAAGATCACATACAGCGCTAATACTGCTAACACCCAGCACGATGCAGCATCACATACAGTGCTACTGCTAACACCCAACACTATGAATCATCACATACAGCGCTAATACTGCTAACACCCAGCACGATGCAGCATCACATACAGTGCTTCTGCTAACACCCAGCACTATGAAGCATCACATACAGTGCTACTGCTAACACCCAACACTATGAATCATCACATACAGCGCTAATACTGCTAACACCCAGCACGATGCAGCATCACATACAGTGCTTCTGCTAACACCCAGCACTATGAATCATCACATACAGTGCTAATACTGCTAACGCCCAACACTGTGTAAGATCACATACAGCGCTAATACTGCTAACACCCAGCACGATGCAGCATCACATACAGTGCTACTGCTAACACCCAGCACTATGAATCATCACATACAGTGCTAATACTGCTAACGCCCAACACTGTGTAAGATCACATACAGCGCTAATACTGCTAACACCCAGCACGATGCAGCATCACATACAGTGCTACTGCTAACACCCAACACTATGAATCATCACATACAGTGCTAATACTGCTAACGCCCAACACTGTGTAAGATCACATACAGCGCTAATACTGCTAACACCCAGCACGATGCAGCATCACATACATCACATCCGGCTCCCTGTACACGTTCCCATGAACCGCTAAAGTTGCAATACGATCCACTACATGGCTAACACTGATAACATCCAGCATCTCAACACCCTGAGCATTCTGTACACCTCTATCACTGTTGGTAATAGAACATATTAACCACACCTACACCTTCACTGCACCACACCGGTATCTCACTCAGCTCCTGCTCTTACAGGTAGAGGGGTTGTGAGTTGTGTCTCTGGTTTGTCTCTTCCGAGTCTCACCTGTG
>CM040406.1:72750154-72815497 GCA_022702515.1 Ilyophis sp. 1 JC-2022 | reverse complement strand
TACTGCAGAGGAGGATCCCCCCGAGCTTTCGAGATCCTGCCAGCGCCCCGCTGCGAAAACTCTCTGTCGATCTCATCAAGACTTACAAGCACATCAATGAGGTGCGCGAGTATGTCCGAGACCTTAGAGCCGTATGTCTCTTTATTTAAAAAGACTATGGGTTACAGTGAACTCCAATATTAAAGATTCACCCCGAAAGAGTTGGTTTCCTGCAAGGTGGTTTTGTTCCTGCGTGATGTCCCGATGGGGTTCACTCCCGACACAAGAAATTCTCAGGGTTTTAGAGTCTTTGCCAATAAACACCAATAATTGGCTGAGATTAACAAGTTGGCTGAAGACTCCACCCACGTTTGGTCTTACCTCCTTTCTTCCTGTCTCCAGGTGTACTACACGAAAAAGAAGCGGCGTGCCCAGCAGGTGCCCCCCGAGGACTCCAGCACCAAGAAAGAGCGCAAGGTGTACAACGACGGCTACGACGACGACAACTACGACTACATCGTCAAGAACGGGGAGAAGTGGTTGGACCGCTACGAGATCGACTCGCTTATCGGCAAGGGCTCTTTCGGACAGGTGAATGGCTGGGGGGGGTTGGGGGGGGAAGGAGCCTGTGCACCAGAGCGGCCAATCAGAGTGCAGTTACAATGGTCGGGTGGGGTGAGGTCGGCCGGGACGAAGAGACTTATGAGGAGGCGGCACGCTAAAACCGTACTGCGGCTTTAACATACTGGCAGAGTGTTGACACAAAGCAGAATTACGTGGGGATGGAGGAGGTTGGGTGAATTGGTGCAATGATGCAGTGTTACCAACAGGGTATGTGGCACAGGCTAGAGGGACAAAAGTTTACAGGAAATAAAGGCGGGGGGTGAGCATTAAACAAAGCCGAATGGCTCGAGTCTTTCCGAGCCGAATGGCGTAAGGGCGCCCCTGCCTGACCCCGCCCGCCTTCTCCACCCCGCCGACAGGTGGTGAAAGCGTATGACCACCACGAGCAGGAGTGGGTGGCCATCAAGATCATCAAGAACAAGAAAGCCTTCCTGAACCAGGCCCAGATCGAGCTGCGTCTGCTGGAGCTCATGAACAAACATGACACTGAGATGAAGTACTACATTGGTGAGCATCGTACACACACACGCCTGTGAAAGACGGGAGACAGGAGCTCAGGTGTAGAGCACGAGCTCCCAAAATGCAAGCGTTACAGGGGGCTCAACAAAATGGGGGCAAAGTTTTAGGAATATTTTTACTATGGTTACATGACCTTGATAATATTATAATCATTGTATTGCATTATATAGTACTAAATGTCTGATGTGGATAACTGGTGAAAGAAAGGTTCTAATTTTTAAAAAAATTATAATAAATAAAACACAAGTTGCCTTATTGTTGTACCAAGAGGAAGATTGTTTAACGTTTGGCTTTTGTGGAGCAGACCTAGCAATGCCTGCATTACGGTGGCTTAACAGGGCTGTGCTTGCAGTTTCATTTTTGAAGCCCCATTTTCTGTTGGGTTTAACTGGGTGTTCCCAGCTGACGGTAAAAATGTTTCAGCTGAAAAGTGAACCCCTCAACCCTCATTACCTTAACCCTTACCACCGACACTTTGCGTGGAGTGGACCACTCGTGACCTCGCTGAGTCGGGTCGAATTTAAACACGCTTTCACTCTTCCTCTCTCTCTCTCCGTCTCTCTCCCCGCAGTCCACCTGAAGAGGCACTTCATGTTCCGTAACCACCTGTGCCTGGTGTTCGAGCTTCTCTCCTACAACCTGTACGACCTCCTGCGCAACACCAACTTCCGCGGCGTCTCGCTCAACCTGACGCGCAAGTTTGCCCAGCAGCTCTGCACGGCGCTGCTCTTCCTGGCCACGCCTGAACTCAGCATCATCCACTGCGACCTCAAGCCTGAGAACATCCTGCTGTGCAACCCCAAGCGCAGCGCCATCAAGATCGTCGACTTTGGCAGCTCCTGCCAGCTGGGCCAGCGGGTGAGTGAGGTCAAGGTTAACAATGTGTAGCTGCAGGAGATTTCAGCCCAAATATACTGCGGAGCATCGTGGGAGATGTAGTTTGGAAGGTCAGTGCTAACAGTTTGTAAGCGGGGTGGTTTGTTGGTTAAGGGTTCACAGTGGTGCATTGTGGGGAGATGTGGATTGGATGGTCAAGGTTAATAGTGCATAGGCAGAGGAGTCGAGGGGTAAGGGATACCATTGGCTCACAGTGGGAGATGTAGTTTTGTTTCGACAAAACCGCACCGGTGCCTGGGCTGAGCGATGAATGCGCAGTTGTGGAGAGCGGGTGCATAATGCAGTCTGTGCCGGTTGGCGGCTGAGAGGAATTGAAACGGATGGGGAGATGAGCCCAGGGACTCCCATTTTGTTTCCGCCCCACAGAGAAATGTCTCGTGGAAGACGGAGAAGAATGGATTGTGGGTGTGGTGGGGGAAGGGGGTGGGGGGGGGGGTGTTGCTGTGGTTTCTCCCAGGTAGAAATATAAATTTGCAGCACGTCTTAGAAGGAATCTCGGAAACAGTGGGTAGAAAAGAAATTGTCTTCGTGGAGGAGCGAGAGAGCACAGTCCAAGCGTGGATGCTGCACCCTTCTGAATGACAGACCCAGCTGCTGCCACCTAGTGGGAGAGAGATATAATAACAGCCCGGTCAGCCTTCAGCACAGGGTGTTCCCCCTGCATCCTCCAGTCCACTAACACAGTTACCAAACCAGACCTGCTGAACATATCCTTCTCTCTTCTGACCTAAAACCCTGCTCTCTCTGCCTCTCTTCCCCTCATCCATCCATCGTTCCTGTTCTCCCGTCTGCTTCCTCAGATCTACCAGTACATCCAGAGCCGGTTCTATCGCTCGCCGGAGGTGCTGCTGGGGATGCCCTATGACCTGGCCATCGACATGTGGTCCCTCGGCTGCATCCTGGTGGAGATGCACACAGGAGAGCCCCTGTTTAGTGGCTCCAACGAGGTACTCTCACATCAACATTTATCATAATTAGTAGTAGTAGTAGTAGTAGTGGTGGTAGTAGTAGTAGTAGTGGTGGTAGTAGTAGTAGTGGTAGTAGTAGTAGTAGTAGTGATTCTGTTTGTTGAGACTTTCAATCTCAACATATCATTTTATACACGATGAAACAAAAATCCAAACCTAAGTCACTCTCCATGCATTTCTCTCATTGATGAGCCTTATTTCACAGGTAGTGCTTTTGTTTTGCTCACAGCCGTATCAGTTTGGCTTTGAAAGTGCACTTATATTTCAGAGTCACTGATGATTAATGAGTACATACAGGTTTTCACATTCTGAAATGTCTTAACCAGAGACAGAGGTTTTGGGTTTGTTGGCAGCACATCCATCAAGAACTTTAGTACTGTTTGATAACTGATGCTCAGGAATAAAGCCCAAACACGAGTGGCCCCACCGGGGGCATTCAAGGTTTGAAAATAAGTTTTAGTTGTCCTGATTAACAAGGAATGACGCGGAAGGCTGGCACCCCTGCATAGCAACGCCGTTCCCTGCACACTAAACGACCTTCTTTTCCCCGCAGGTTGATCAGATGAATAAGATAGTAGAGGTTTTGGGGGTCCCTCCCAACCACATGCTGGACCAGGCCCCCAAAGCCCGCAAATACTTTGACAAACTGTCCGACGGCCTCTGGACCGTCAAGAAGAACAAGGATATAAAGAAGGTACTTTATCCCTCGGCCTCTGTGAGTAAAAATCCGATTTTCTTCTTCTTCGTCCTGAATCTCCATCTGATCGCCATGAACCCGCTTCCCAAATCCAACCCTGAGAGAGCGAGAGAGAGAGAGAGAGAGAGAGAGGGGGACAAAAGAGGGGGGGTGGGAGAAAGAAACGGAAAGGCGTTATCTTCTTTCTTACACCTTTCGACGATATGTCTCTCTTTCTCTGCCTTCCGCACGTGACCATCGCCATCTTACCATCTTACCCCCCCCCACCCCACTTCCAGTCATTGCACCCGCCCACCCTCTGCAGCCATGTCAGTGCAAAATCTCTGGACTCAGCCCCACTGCATTGTGGGAATTGGCAGCAAATGTAAAAGCTTTTTGGTTCTTCTTCTGGGGCTTACAAAGGTGTTGCACTGCAACAGTGACCCCTACTGGTTGGTTTTGTGAAGAACCACTGTGTGGATAAAGAACTCTGAACAGTGATGGGAGACTGAGGGTGCGTCCCAATAGTAAAAAAAATTCAACCTTTCCTCCTCTACTCCGTGCCCCAGAAACGGATCTTTGTGTTTTAATCTAATGTTGCTGATTACATCTTAATTACGTATTAATGGTTACGTATTAATTACTGTCTCGACACAAACCGCAATGTCATGTACATTGTATACTGAACATGCAAATAATTATACTCGAAACAAAAGGCAGTTTTGCATACTTCCGGGTAGTAGAGGTGGGGAGTGAAGAATATTGGGACGCACCCTGAGGTTTCAGGTGCCCCAAAATGGGTGGAGGCTACACTGAGCTGTCAATCAGACTTCAATGAGCCAATCAGAATGTTTTTGTCTCCACAGTAAACCGCATTTGGTTCAAATCAGTCAGGCCACTGGTAATATGGCGGCTCGACCCATTTGTGACATCATGAAACCTCTCTCACCCCGTCGCTAGCTTTCACCTTCCCTGGATGTTCTCATTTTATGAAAAGGGGACTTGATCTTAAACGGCTTGTGTCAATCGGGAGGATTAGAGGTTCGTTTGGACTTGATTTGAGCTCCTGCCTCGACTCGCAGTGACTCCAGTGTTCAGCAGCAGCGAAAGCCACCATCCCTGCTGACCGCTATCTTTTTTATTTCTCACACTGCAATATACATTACATTTACAACGTATGGTAGCGTTTACATCTAGCGCTACAGCGGATACTACTGCACTGTACAAATGATAAAATGACAATGGTCATAGGGGTAGGAAAAGTATGGATTAAAATGTAGCTTGCCTCTTGACATGCGCTGCACTAATTACAGTGCACGTGCCGTTTCTACATGTCAAAACCGTTGTAATTTGAGATTTACTTTTAATAAGGAGGGGGGTCACAGAAAAGGCAGTAGCTCAATGATGGGTTGCGAGTCAGAACGTTTGGGGAAGCACTGGTCTAGGCGAGTCAGAATGTTTGGGGAAGCACTGGTCTAGGCGAGTCAGAATGTTTGGGGAAGCACTGGTCTAGGCGAGTCAGAACGTTTGGGGAAGCACTGGTCTAGGCGAGTCAGAACGTTTGGGGAAGCACTGGTCTAGGCGAGTCAGAACGTTTGGGGAAGCACTGGTCTAGGCGAGTCAGAACGTTTGGGGAAGCGCTGGTCTAGGCGTGTTCTTTTGGGAGTTCAGTCTGCGGTTGATATTGACGGGGCTAAACGGAATGGTGAGGTGAGATGGAGCCTTTTTGGGCGGACAGGAGGGTGAATCCAGTTGTGGAACTCCCGGTTGGAATCCCGTTTGCAGGGTCGTAGATTTAGGTGCGCATGCCACACCGGGAAGTGGGTTAGAGGCGGGCTTCTCTGCTGACAGCTCAACTAACCATGTTTGGGTTTATCCAGTGTTCCCACAGTTCTTGAAAATCCCTTGAAAGTATTTGAGATCTGGAAATCCTTGGAAAACTCATTGAAAGTGGTCAAATGTCCCACTATCATTGAATGGTCAGGGACAATTGGGCACATAATTAAAGGCAAAAAAGATAGACAGTGTGCAAAATGTACATTTCACTAGTTTGAAGTGGCATACTGTGAAGCCCTGCGAGTCCAGTATGCTGAGAGCGCAGTATGCTGAGAGCGCAGTATGCTGAGAGCGCTGGAGCACTCACCAGTTTGTACATTAATTGCAATAACAAAAGTCTTCCCCCTTGGTAAATTGTGTATTTTTCAACCCAATATAATAGCCCTCAGAATTTATATCCACCTCACAAGTGTTGCCCAAGGAAACAGTGTAAAAATACCACATTAGTCCTTAAAATGTCATTGAAAATATCAACCTGATTTGAGTGGGAACCCTGTGCGTGCGTGCGTGCGTGCGTGCGTGCGTGCGTGCGTGCGTGCGTGCGTGCGTCTGCTCTGTGTGCTTGATGCGTATATGTAAGTTGTAACAGCTGAGGGTGTATGACGTGTCATTAATAAGACCAGGTGTGTATGTTTGTGCATGGTTGCGTCCAGTGCGTGTGAAATGTGTGTGCTGTACACATAAGGTGTCGGATGGTTTTTCGGGAGAAGTGTGGGCGTGTCCCGTGGCCCAGACCGGCACGCAGATGACCATGGTGATGCCACCCCCCCCCCCCAACTCATGAGAGCTTATTCTGCCCCTTTCATCCTTCACCCTGTCCCTGCATCTGTCTGTGCTGTACTATGCTGTGCTGATCTGTGCTGTACTGTACTATGCTGGTCTGTGCTGTACTGTACTATGCTGGTCTGTGCTGTACTGTACTATGCTGTGCTGGTCTGTGCTGTGCTGTGCCGTTGTGTTTATAATATGAAAGAAAGAATGCACTTTCAGACTGTATATTACAAATAGCAAAAGTCTTAATGCAGCTCAGTGATAAAAAGTATTTTACTTGAAGCGAGCTGCAGGTACAGTTTTTCTAGTGTTACTAGGATTTAGAGGCAGAAGCAGTACTCTGGATTGAGATGTTATGGTAGGCTGTGTGGTAGAGCTAATTAATGACTGATCTCCCATCATCCCTCTTTCTCTTCTTCTTCTGTCCCTTCTGTCCCTTCTTCTTGTTCCCTTTTCACCTCCTTCTTCTCCACCTCCACCTATTTCTCCCCCTCCTCCTCGTCCTCCTCCAGGAGTACAAGCCCCCAGCCACGCGTCGGCTCCATGAGATTCTGGGCGTGGAGACAGGGGGCCCCGGCGGGCGGCGGGCCGGGGAGCAAGGCCACGCCCCGTGCGACTACCTGAAATTCAAAGACCTGATCCTGCGCATGCTGGACTACGACCCCAAGACCCGCATCACGCCCTTCTACGCGCTGCAGCACAACTTCTTCAAGAAGACCACGGACGAGGGCACCAACACCAGCAGCTCCACCTCCACCAGCCCCGCCATGGACCACAGTCACTCCACCTCCACCACCAGCTCCGTCTCCAGCTCGGGTGGGTAACCGACGCCTCCACCCTGAGAAATCACCCCCCCCCCCGAGTGAGCCACTTGTAATTGCGAGAGAGCGCCGATACCTGTGTTCTCTTGTTTGGATCTCGGGATGTTATCGGTAAACTTCTCCCTGCCCTGCAACACCATTTCCCAGAATTCCCTGCAGCTCACCCCTCTCTCTCATTTACTTAATGCTGGAGGGAGTCAGAGAGGGGAGGCAAACAGAAGGTAGACTGGGATGGAGAGGGAAAGCGAAGAGCCGAGAGGCTGCAGTCCGCCCGTGATCGCAGCGCTGTTATGGTTCTGATTCGCCAGATCCTCTGAGCCCCTCCCTTACTCTGTTCTTCTCCCCCCCCCACCCCCCCTACCCAGGTGGGTCTAGCGGTTCTTCCAACGACAACCGAAATTACCGGTACAGCAACCGGTACTACAACAGTGCAGTCACTCACACCGACTACGAGATGCAGAGTCCACAGGTGAGCCCCTTTTTCCTCTGACAGCATTTGTCCGCCAGCGACGCTTTTATGTTTTACACTTAAAGAAGTTGGTGTTCAATGTTACCGTACCTAATAGTCGCGTCCCAGAGTGCTCTGGTTTGTACAGATTCCTTTTGACGTAACGCTCACCTTAATTGTATTTGAGTGGTTTTAAGAAAGTTCTCTTGCTGCAGCTACCCCGCTCCTGAAGTAATGTGGCTGTAATTTATTTTATTGCGTTTCGCCACTAATTTCCTTTACGGCTGAAAGGCAGAACTCTTTAACTAGAGGGACTCGTAACGCCGGGGCTGCAGTGAGGTGAACCGTTCCCGTATAAAATATTGACTCTCGCCGCACAAACCGAAGAGAGTGGCGTTTTAAGAGGTGCCGTTAAAACAGCGTTACACGAGGCCCTGAGATGTGCAGATATCAGGGAGCGTTCAGACAAGCTGAAAGGCCTGTCCTCATGCATGCGGATGCATGTGTTCTTGCATTCATGCCATTGGCTGAGACGATGAGGCTGTATTCACCTGTACCCGGCCTGTGAGATCCAGCAGTAGGGAGAATCGGAGAGGAACGGGCCGGTTTTATGAATATGAATTTGGGACGTCAGTTGTAGGAGTACGGCCTGGCCTCATTCTGTTCTCCCCCCGCTCTCCCCAGGCCCCGTCCCAGCAGCAGCTGCGCCTCTGGCCGGGAGGGGAGGGCGGCGTGGGGCCCCTCTCCAACAGCGGTGACCCCCCTTACCCGCAGCTGCTGCTGCACAAGCCGGCCGCCACCCAGCACTCGCGCCACTTTCTGTCCGGGGTCGGCGTGGGCGTCGGGGGCATGATGGAGCCGCACCACCCCCACCCAATCTACGGCGGTCACCACGGCAACGGGCGGCAGCTCCGGCAGCAGCAGCAGCAGCAGCCTCAGGGTCAGCAGCCGCAGGGCCAGCAGCAGGCCCCGCCGGGACAGCAGCTGATTCCCGTCACCTCCCCGCAGATGCAGGACAGCATCGAGCTGAGCCTCACGCACCACCACCACCTGGGCCAGTCTTCCATCATGCCTCCCCCGAGCTTGGACTCCAGTCAGTACGGCTCCTCCAACCTCCACCTGGGCCTCTCTGCCTTTCGGACTAGGACAGTCATGGCCCCCCAGCCCCCGCCCCCCCCGCCCCCGACAGCCTCCCAGCAACAGTTGCCCCAGCCCCCCCCCTCTCAGGACAGCATGGTAGCTGCCTCCGGGCTGGGGTACATCCCGCCCTGTTACCCTGTCAGCAACAACAATAACAACCCACCCCAGGGCAGCGTCGGGGTCGGGGGCAGTATGTTAACCGGGGGCGTCCCGCCCAGGGGAGTAGGGGGCGGGGGTAGGCCGGATTCCGAGGAGTCGGCCATGATGGGGGTTTGTGGTAGCGGAGGAGGAGGGGGTCAGAATGCGCCCAACTCTTGATAAATCTTGAACAAATTCCAAAAGCCATACAAAATTTTAAAGTAACATGACAACAACAACGACAACTGACGAGACACGCATACAGACACACACGCGCACACACACACCTGCGCACGCTCACACGCACACACACACACACGCACACACACAGATATACAGAGACAAACTTGTGAAATATCAAAGGAAGTTTTTGCTTTGCATGGGGAGAGGGTTACGGGAGGGTAAAAGGGGGGAAGCTTGAAACCGTATTTCTTCAGTTTCTGTTTCTTTTTTCGTTTTTCTTTATTTGAAGGGGAGGAAAAAGGGGCTTAAGTAGTTGGAACCGAAAGTTTCAGAAAGTTTGTTTTTATTATTATGATTATTATTATTATTATTTGATTTTATGTGATTTCAGGACAGGTTTGCAGCAAGATTGGGTTTTTTTTTGTTGTTGTTTTGGGTTGTATTGGGTTGGAATATGGAAACGGTGATATGAGAGGACAGGATTGAAAAGTTGATTGGGTTTGTGAAGAGAAGACCGAGGAGGTGCGAGAGAATGCCCTATGCTATTTTTTTTTAATCTCTTTTTTTATTTTATTTTTTCTGAAGTCTAGGCGTTAATTGTAAATTGTTAATTTATTAAAAAGTCACTACATGAGGAGGTAAATGTGGGAATCTGAGAGTGAAAATGAACAGTATGTTTTTCCTTGGTTTATTGGTTTATTTATTCAGTATTTTATTTTTTATTTTGTTTATTTTATTTTATTTTTTTACTTTCCTGAGGGACAAATGACACCTATACATACACAAGACAGACAAACAAAATGGGTTTCTGTATTTTAGTTTTTCATTTGGGTACATTTTTCCTCACACTTTTTTGTTCATTTTTTTTAATGTTTCAAATCTTCTCTCGCTTGACACACTGGCTTATATTTCAAACTATGAAAACAAATCAAATAAAATGAGGAAAAAGTAGTCACCACACAGTGAAAAAAACACAAGGAGGGAGGCTAAAACATTTTGCCGACATGAGCCGCTTTTTAAGGAGAGGGGGGAATAAAACAAAATGACAAAAAGGAGGAAAAAAATACAAGAAAACGACGAAAAACAAAACATTTTGCCTGAAGGAAAACCAAAATGCTTCCCTGTTGTTTGTTTAAAATAATAGTCTGCCTTCTATTTCACCATCTCACCACCTGACTCTTTCGTTTTGGACGGAAATCTACAACAACGTAAAAAAAAGTAACACAAAAAAAAACAAAAAAAACAAAAACAAATTGTGGGTTGGATTAACTCTGGATACGCTAAGCCAAATCTTGCTCACTGTCTCTGTTTCTCTGCCCTTTTTCTGTTGTAAGGAAGAGAGGGGGGGGTCGTCAATATTTAGCAGGAGGGAGGGGTTCAATAGATTGAGGGGACAATTTAATGCCCTCCAACCCCTACCCGCCCCCTCTCACTCTGACTTCACCTCCCCCCCTCCTCCTCTCTTTTCTTTCTCCTCTCCTCCCCTGCCCTCCTTCACGACACTCTGTGAGTGCTGTTTGCCATCAAGTCAAAAAAAAAACAAAAAAAAATAAGAAAACTACTTCTCTCTCGGCTGCTATCTCCACTTTCAACCATGTTCGGATTGCTGCTAAAGAAAAACAGACAGATAAATAAATAAAAATAAATAAATAAAAATAAATGAATAAAAACTTTTTAACCCTCCTGCTTCAGAAAAAATGAAAAAGTAAACCACTGCATCTCATGTATTTATTACTATTTAACAAGAAAAAAAAAGAGAAAAAATGAAACTGCTTTCTGCTGTTTTTTTGTTTGTTTTGCATTCTTCTTACAGGTAAAGTGTGGGCATTGAGGAGAAATATTTTACAGTGTGTGTGCGCGCATATATATTAAATGTTTAATTTTAACGATATGAGTCGCTAAACCGGAACTGTAGTGGAATAGAAGGGAAATTCAGACCCATGATGCAGTGCTCAAAGAATGCTCTTGTGATGTCATCGCCAGGTCATGTTCAACCACAGCTCTACCAATGAGTGGTCTGATAAATCTTTGTCCAAGTCTGCTTGGATACGTTCTTATTAATTCTGCTGGATTGTGCCTTTGTCTAATGTATTAGTCTTTGATTGTAACGTCCTATATTAGGACAGGGGGGATTGTGTTCTCATCCACAGCTCTGGAGACCAGCTTGCTCCTCTTCGGTTCTCCTCTGACGGGGAAAATGGTGTTGAAACAAGACAGCACTTTGAGGTTAATGTGCAAATTGGAACGTAAAATAATGCTTTTTTTCCATGCCCTGGGGGCAAGTATAGGCAAGACTTCTACAGGAGGCTGGCTAGAGCAGGGCAGGGCAGTTGTGTTCCTGGAGAGCCAGTGTGTTTACCCTGGCCTAGTTAGCCAATTACCTGCAAGATCCCAACACTGGTTCGCTTGTAGATCACACCAACGGCCTGCAACCTTTATCCAGAACAGCTGCATGGTCTCCTGTTTTTTGTTTCCACCTTGAAGCTATAGCAACCAATTCAAACCAAAGAACCATGGTGAGGTGAGTTTACTGCTCTGATTTATCAATGAAGTTATGGGTAATGCGGATAAGCAGCTGAATAAGAACCTGGACCTTATTCAGAAATGTAACCAATATGTCACGTCATATGGAAATAATTGGGCCTGTTAAATAATTGAGGAGAGAAACTTGGTATGGAATGCCCAACCCTGGGCTGGAAGGACGACCGACCTGCCACCTCACAGTGCATACATTACCAGAGAGGAGCAACTGCATGCCAAATATCAATTTGGACATTTGGTGTCCTGTTCCAGAACAGATTTCTGGTTTTGATTGCTTTTCCTTACTACAGGTGCTACTTTTTTGGTCTGTCCTCACTTTTCCTTGTTCTAGGACAGGAATCCCTACCCCTGGTATAAATGGGGGGCGGGGCCTTCTTGGTCCAAAGTCAACGAACCGTGTTCCAGGTCTTTGGGTTTCTTTGCTAACTGTGCAGCTTGTATTTTTGGCCACGCCCCTTCATTAATATTCATAACTATCCATAAAACCTGGTCATTCAGTTTCAGCACTAGAGTTTGAAAGTATTAATATGGAGCTCACCATCTACTGTGTAGACGGTGGCTCATCACATTGCTGGCTGATTTGATTTAAGAATGGTTTGAAATTAAGCTACATTTATATACATTTACAGTTATATTCTAACCAGATGTTCCGCTGATTTTCATCTTCCCCATATTTTCCTGTCCAGACATTTTTGGATGGTCAGCCGATTCTGTTGCTGCCAGCATCTTTGCTAAGGACAAATTGTCTTCATGCGCTCTCCTATATGAATGTTTATGGAGACGGCAAATGGGAGTATTTTCGGCATCAAAGTCTGCCATTGATTGCGTAGCCTATATTGACAGTGTATAGAATGGGTTTTTTTTTATATTAACTATACAGCTCTAGAACAAATTAAAGAGAGACCACTGCAAAATTATCAGTTGTCTCGTTATTTTGGTTCTGTACTCTAGCACTTTGAGTTTGAAAGGATACAATGACAAGGAGGTTGAAGTGCAGACTGTCAGCTTTAATTTGAGGGTATTTCCATCCATATTGAATGAACCGTTTAGAAATTATAGAACCTTTTGTACATAACCTCCCCCCCATTTTTGGGCATCAAAAAATATTGGACAGTTTAACATAATGTAGAATAAAGTAATATTACGATACTATAACATCTCTGCATTTGAATGGGAATTTGGGAGTGGGACTAGATTTAGCTGTAAATTATGCTGGAACAGTATGGAATACATAAAATGGCTGTATGGTTGGTAAAAATGGCTGTAAGTCATCAAGGGTCTTGGGTATCAAACGAGCCACAAACCATCACTGCTGCCAGATATGCAGTAGATACGGATGGATCACTTTAAGGGTTGTTTCTCCTGACAAATTTTCCTATTGAACTCTATGGAAAAATAAGTCAGGAGAAGAAATCCTTCAAGTTATCCATCTATATCTACTGTATTTCTGGCAACAGAGTGATGGTTTAAGGTTTGTTTGATACGTCAGACCCTTGATGACTTACAGCCATTTACCCAACCATGTGTTCCATACTGTTCCAGTGTAATTTACAGCTAAATCTAGTCTCACCTCCAAATTCCCATAGAGATCCGTTGAAATGCAGAGACGTTATAGTATCGCTTGTAAGAGTACCAGAAAATAAGATCGAGTCTTTTGATGTTGTTGGGTCACATACATCTGGAATCCGCGCGGGGGGTACAAAAGGTTATATTATTTCTAAACGGTTCATCCTATATGGATGAAAATACCCTCCAAAAAGTCGGCACTTCATTGTATCATTTCAAACACAAAGTGCTAGAATACAGAACCAAAATAACGAGACAACTGATCAATTTTACTTAATTTTTTCCAGAGCTGTATGTGCACGATTTGAAGTTCTCTTGATACGAAAGGTTCATGGTAAGACGAGATAAATGGCTTCTGGTGTCTCATATTGGTTTCTTGTTCTGGAAGCTTCTGGGGAGTAGTCTAGGCTACACCGTAGCCTAAATGGTAATTTGCCAGTTCACTCACCAATTTATACAGGACTTTGACAGGTTTACATAATTTGACTTTAACTTGGCTCGAGGATATATTTATTTCGCGAAATGTTTAGCCTATAGTCGTGGGTCAGGTATCCCCCTCGAGTCTGCTGTACAATTTGCAAGGTCATGGGCTTTCTATGAAACCAGTGATGTCGCCAGTTTGATTAGCTCCTGGACATTTGGTTTAGGCTCGTTTTAGTGCTGAAACAAAAACAAGCCTCTACGGTACTTGCAATGGTTTTCTGGGCTGGAGGAAGTTGCTTCTGTTAAATATATGTTAGAACAGGTATATAACCGACCGCAATTTAAAGGTAAATTGTAATTTTATGCCACCAAATCCACCCCAATCACTTTGTGTAACATGTCATTACATTAAACTGGAATCTTTTGTTCATATTCTCTAAGTAGCCTACTTGCAAGTCGCCAGTAAATTAATTATTTCCTCACCTGCGTGATGTGGGAATGCGCCTACTCCGTCCTGTTAGCTACTGGTTTGCCCTAGCTGCACAGATTATCAGATCCAATTACAGATATTCAAACCGTGACAATATGCAAGTAACATAAACTAGGAATCTGGTCAAAATATGGCTTGGATGTTGGACTATAAAATATAGGCTACATTTTATGGTCTCGTTGCTTGTCATCACAAATCAGATTTTCTGCAATCTAATCGTTTTTTTTTTTAGGTCAACACAAATTGTTATAGGATATTTGTTATTTTTGTCATTAAATAGCCCAACCTATTTAGGATGTGAATTTGCTTTTGCCTTTTCTTTAAACTGCAATAAATCTGCCCATGTCGCCTACAGGTCCCCTTTTCACTTGATGTAGGCTAGGCTACTTGTTTGACATTGGAAGCGAATAAACTAGCCGAGCTTGTCATCCAAAATCGGAATACTAACTCATCGAACAAAAAACGAGCAAAGTAAGACTGCCATTGTTCTCGATTTTCAAAGCCACTGAAGCACAGAAGCCTTCGTTTGGATTTTCAAGAAGGCGGGGTTCCAGCCCCACGCGAGACTACGGTTCTCCAATTACTGCGGAAATAATGTTCTATCCAAAGGTGTCCGTCGGTTATTAATAATGCAGGCATAGACAAGTTAGTAGATAGCTGTTTGTATTGATACAAGACAAAAGCGGTAATGTAGCCTATAGGCTAGTGCAAATCGCTAGCCTATGCCCAGGTTTATATTGTTGTTGGTTATAAATCACTGCAGAGTTTAGGAACCGGGAATAAGATAGGTTGACTAAACGCTGCCATCTGGCGCACAGGACATGAACTACACCGCCCGCACCGTTATAGCCTATGTTGCTATCTTTCAGCTGGCAGAAGCGGAGGTGACGCCAAGCAGGGCTGTAAGGTTTTCTGGCTTCAACTGAAATCGGATTTAGTTAAGTGTCATCAGTTGAACGTGAAAAAAACGCATTTGGCTTTCTGTCTAAATATGTGGTCTATGCCCACTATCGTTCTAGGATTTCCATTATGATTATTGCTGGGGCTTAGTAATTTTGCAGTGGAGCATCATTGACTCACTTCCAGTGCATTTCCTCCATGAATACAATACGTTTCTTCCTCAGAAAAAAACTAATCCAGGAGGAAGTAAAAATGCATAGGCCTAAATAAAATGCAATAATATGACATTGTTGAAAAATCTCTCATTCATGACTGACCAGTAACTTAGCCTACCGTTTACGCGTGTTCAACGTATCGAAGTAGACGTAGCCTATAGCTACATCCCGTAAATTAGCCTATAGGCTATAGCCCACATTTGGGCATCTTTTCCCCCCTGTCTTTAAACCTCTGTCCATGGTTCTGATTTCCGGTACATATGAAGATGTTCAAGGAAATTCTTCGAAACAACAAACAAAGCCTAGCCTATAGCCTAACCAGGGGGTGGCCGCGGGCAGGCCCTCGCGGCCGGTGTGTATGCAAGTTTTTTTTTTTGCTGCAGTTAACAATTATTGAATTAGCCAAATCGTTTTAATCTATATTTATTTTTTATATCTAAATATTCGAAATGAAAAAAGCAGCTGATGAATGCGTGTTGTGCCGGTATTGTTTCAATGCGTGTATGTAGCAATTTACAAGTGAATTTTTTAGTTGTGTGAATGTGAATTGTGTGTGAAAATTAACTGATGGATTGAACCGTGAAAACGTGGCAGTAACACCGGCCCCGCCCACCGGCGCCCCCGCCCCTACCGCCTAGACAAATGCAAATTCCTATAGCCTAGCATACGTAGCTCTGTGACAGTGTTACGTCGGAGAAACAAAAAATAACGTAGACCAATAGGCTCATTTGTAGGCATAGCCTATGCCTTATGGCTAAAACGGATTAATTAGTCTATTAAATACTCCGCCAAAAACGTTATGTGCGTTAAACAGTAGCATAACTTCTAAGTTGAATCCAATCATAAGCAATGATGTATTAGCCTAATTCTAAAATGTAGTCTCGTAGCCAAGGTCTCAGCTAAAGTAGCCTAACAGTGTTATTCAATTGTGTCAAACGTCGAGCTCTTAATTTGACAGTTTATTTAGAGGTCTCATTGACAGGTGCGCCTAATTGGAGCGTGCACTGAGTTGACAGTATCCTTTTCAAAGGGCTTTGAAGTTGACCGTCAGCTAGGCTACTAATTGCACAGCATTATTAAAAAAACAACTTTTGGAACATACCGTTCGGCCAGTAGCCTAATGCATAGGCCCATTACTGAAAATAGTTTTGTAGCTGATCTTAGATCGCGGTTTAGGCTGGCCTACTTCTAAATACTGAATCTAATTAGTTTTGTTGTTTTTCGGCGGCTTTGGTAGAGGAAGATGCCCGTAATGTGGCTGTATAGTCTGTCATTTCTCTGCTTCGTGGCTCTTTTTTGGCCTGTATCCGTTTCCGCGGGGCCAGTGAGCATGGGAGGCTGGGAGAAGAAGGAGCAGCCCGACCGCCGTTACGAGGTGATCGGGCCAAGAATGAGAGGGCATGAACCCAGGACCACCGCGTCAGTCCTGCCGCCATATCAACTCCCCATGTTCCGACACGTGCCGGCTCCCCTCTTGGACATGGAGCTGTTCAGACCTTCCCTCGAGCTGAGGCCCTTGCCCAGCGCTGTCATGAATCTCCTGCTTCCCCCGCCCGACAGCTGGCTTGGCTATCCGACAGCTCCTGTCGGTAACCCCAGAGGAGTCGAGGTATGGTGTGGGAACCGGACGATTTCTGTCCGGGTGAACAGGAGAATGCTCGGATTTTGGTGCCACCCGTCAATGATGCTCTTGGGAAATTGTGAGGTCTATCGTTTCACCAGAGATTACTTTTACTTTCACAATGACCTTGACCGATGTGGAATTACGCTAAGGGTAAGTACCTAGCGTTCGATTAATTTTTATCTAGCAACACTTCTGTCCAGAGCAACTTTGTTTGGTTACCATTGCAAGACCGGTTACATTCGTACCGGGGCTCATAGGTTTCATGATGATTGAGGTTGAGAAATCATTACCAAATATGAACGTACAACATAAATTATATTAACGCCGAAGAACTATGTTACAATTAGGCATTTAGCAGGGGCTCTTATCAAGAGCTCCGACTTTCGCCGCTTAAAAGTTTATATAGCCTACTTTGCAGTACCCCACCTGTAGCAACCTCTAAGTCAGTGATTCCCAAACTCGGTACTGGATGGCCCATGTGTGAACATGGAACTTTTATTCTTCGTGGCATGCATAGATATGTCTGACATATTGTGGCTTAAGAGAGTAAATGGTCCCTCTAAACAGGAAAAGCACATAATTAAGAAAAACGGTGTACACAGGGGTCCTCCAGGACAAGGTTTGGGAACCACTGCTCAAGGTTATTAGTCCAATTTCCTGACCATCACAAAACACGAGGCAACCGTGGTCTGAGAGTTCCAGAGCCGGTCCTGTGTTTTTGCTCCATCCAAACCTATAACTACATAACTGGATGCATTGTAATGAATCCGCTGTAATGTAAGTGACCATGTGCTGGAGGAATTCAAGTGTCACCATCCAGAATATTCAGGCTCAGACTTGTAATCATCCATCAAACTTGTGATTAAGCTCAGAACAAAAAGCCGAAATGTCACTGGCACTCCAGGACCAGAGTTGCCTATCCCTGAACTACACTCTGTGTCATACCGTACATCAGGGATGGGCAACTCAAGGACTCGCGGGCCTGTGTGGATGCAGGTTTTTGCTGCCACCAGCTACCCTGGCTAAATCAGCCAATTAGTTATATACACCAACACCGACTGACTTGTAAATTAGACCACAAAAAAATTCAGGCACAAGAACATTCATCAGCTGATGTTTACATTGCAGAATGTAGCTAAAATATCAGATTATGTAAATGATTGTGCTATAATTAAATAATTGGTCATTGGTGGCAACAAAAACCTGCATACACACCAGGCCTAGAGTTGCCCATCCCTACCATATATAATCGCCAGGGCAACTGTTTCTAATTTTTTTATTTTCATTTAGTTTTTAAATTAATTTTCAACCTCGTAGAGAAAGGGGGGGGCTCCAGTTTTTCTGAAAACAAACGCTGTTAGTGAAACTTCTCTCTTTCTTTCTCTCCCATGTTCACATTATACTAATTGTGCTATATTGCAAACACATTAAGAGGTAACAATTGTTTTAACTGATTAAATTAAAGACCGAGGTGAATCAATAGACTCATAATTAGGTTGTTGAACACTTGCATAATTTTTTCCTTAAATGTATTAACACATTTCAGGTTTGGCTCATTGTCATTTGTTTTGTCTTTTGAGTTAATTATCTATCTAACGATTAGTTTTAGTGGCCTTGTGTCCACCTTTTCACCAATCAGGAGCCTATTGATTCACCTCGGTCTTTAATTGATCAGTTAAAAAAAAGTGTGTCACCACTTTGTATGCAATAGTTCGCAATATAGCACAATTGGTACAATGGGAACATGGGACTTTTATTCATCATGGCCTGCTCAGCTATTTGTGACATAATGTCGTTTAAGAGGGTGAATTATCCCTCACAACATGACAAGCACCTGATTAAGAACAAATAACAGCTTGTTAAAATTCTGGGATTGCAATTGTGGTGGGAAAAAACCCAGCATACACGGGGACCGTCCATGACCGAGCTTGGCTACTCTGACATTTTCTTCTTACTAGTGTCGACATACGAGTAGAGTTGGCATCTTTACCATTTCTTTTAGCAGCTGGTTATCGCGGATTCTACCTTAACTGAGATATCGCCATCTCCTGGGCACTTGGCAACATAGAAGGGGAAATATTATCATAGCCTAAACTATTTTATATGCATTGAAAATACGAAAAGCATAATGCACTTTCAGTTTAGTTTTCGTGTTTTTGCAAACTGTCGCTTTTATTTTTATTTCGGTGAGCGAGGATGGGTTTTTCTTTTTCTTTTCCACACCTGGAGTTTTCGTTTGCGTGCTCGTGAAAATAATCTTCTAATCACCCTATCAACCGCCATAGTAACAGCGCTCTGTAACTTGACACTCAGCACACCATATGTCCATATATAAAACTGTTTGCGGTACTCTTTTTGCACATTGCACAGGCCTGTTCCTTCACGTTTTTTTTTGTTTTACCAGACAATAGATGGTCAACTGGTGTACACCAGTATCCTGCGCTATGTCCCTGAACCACAGGGACAAGTCCTCAGAGCAGTGCCCCTCTCCCTTCCCATTCACTGCTCCTACAACAGGTACGGCAATAAGACTTTCTCCTCCCGTTCACCCACATGTAGGACGTTCTTTCTTCTTACCCGAGCAAGGGCTGGTAATAATCGGGAAAGTGGAGTTTCTTAAATCCTAAATCATAAGGGGCGGAGCAACGATTGGTTGTGAACCAATCGAAGTTTGCCTGCCAGGGAAAAGCACAAGGATTGTTTCAGATCAGTGAGTGGCTGACAACATAGACTTGGGCCGTGACCGAATACGACCCCTGTTCCCTGTCCCCTGTCCACTCAGACTCTTGTCCCCTCACTTCGCAAGCAGTCCGCGAAAGAAATCCCGCAAAACTCTAGTGAAGTAGTTTGGAATATGTATTTAAATTTTTTTATTGAGAATATCAATCAGTTAACATATGACGATTGTTACAAAGTGTATATTATGAATGAAGATGGAATTGACAAAAATAAAAAAAGTATTTTGTAATATGAACCTATCTTGTACCATAGATATGAATATATGCTCTGTCTTACGTTTTTACGGTAACACTTTATTTTGATTGTCCCATGTTGACACTCAGCTTGATATCAATTGAATATCAGTTCAGTGTTAAAGTCAATTGCATGGCAGGCGATTGTCCACAAACTTCACAAAGAAGTGAGTGTCAAGAAACACTGTATTGACACTGAACACTCTTTTAAAAAAACACACTATTGACACTCAGCAAAGTATAAACTGACTGTTTGCTGTATCTAAACATTCAGTTGATATCAAGTTGAGATCAACATGGGACACTCAAAATAAAGTGTCACCGTTTTTACTTCCGGGTTACTTACTGAAATTGTCAGATGAGTGCACCAGTTTGCAGATGAGTGTGGTCCTGAATCCCCACAACAAAACCCTGAAAATAAGGGGTTCATCCTGGTATTTTAAATGCCCCCATTTGTGAGAAAAAGTCGCCCACTCAAAAGTTTTTTTTTGACGAAGTGGACTCAAATATGCGCCCTCAAAAGGGTGTAGGGGTCGTATTCAGACACGGCCCATGACAGAATATGATCCCTGCCCCCTGTCCACTCAGACCCCTGTCCCCTCACTTTGCAAGCAGTGTGCCAAAGAAATCCTGCGAAACTCTTTCCAACTAAGTTCGTACTATATTTTAATTTTTTATTGAGAATATCAACCAGTTTACATATGATGATGGTTACAAAGTGTAGATTATGAGTGAAGATAGAATTAACAAAAATAAAGAGTAGTTTGTAATATGCCCCGCTCTTGTACTGCAAGTTGTAGTTTTTTACTTCCGGTTTACTTCCTGAAATTGTTGGATGAGTGTGCTCCTGAATCCCCTCAACAAAACCCCGGAAATAAGGGGTTCATCCTGGGATTTTAAGTGCCCCCATTTGTGAGAAAAAGTTGCCCACTCAAAAGCTTTTTGATGAAGTTGACTCAAATATGCGCCCTCAAAGGGTTGAAGGGTCATATTCAGTCACGGTCATAGCCTACGTATGCTGCTCTGCCAAGTCTTATGAAGCATTGTTTTCTCACGGCAATGGGCAGGCAGTCCCAACCCTAGGGGGCAGTGTGTATGCAGGTTTTTGTTTCCACCAATGGACCTATCGCTAAGCCCCGCCCCTCTTCGCAGGGGGAGACAGTTTGAGAGCCAGCTCACCCACTGTAATGTAATTTTCACGGATTTAACACATTAAATACTCGTTCATTTTTGGAACCAGAGCTACGAAATCTCTTCCAAATCCGTCAACAAGGCCTGCCGTATGCACTGTAAAAATGTGTGCATGACTATTTTAAAAAAAACGGAGTTTTATGATTACAACTTAGCTCTGGTCCATAGCGCTATGTTACTTTCCAGTCTGTGCTTCGCAGCACAGGCTGCACAAACCCGAGGCTGTAGAAAATACACTTTCGCTACTCACCAAAACAAAGACGGTTTTGTGGAGTTGAAAGCCTACTCTCCGCGGTGGGAAACCTCTGAGCCCCCCACCTCACGTCTAAAATACACTTTTTGTCATCTGAAATAACGCTACATAACGTGGAGGTCTATGGTAGAGTGGAGCATTGTGTCTACCCCTCTGTTATGCTAGCTGTGATTGGACCATAGCAGTTTGGGGAGGGGCTTAGCGATAGGTCTATTACCCTGTTTGAAATGCTTAGGTCCCGGCTTTACCAATGCCATTTCACTGAGTAGAGACCACAGTGAAATGTTTTATACAGAGACACAAGAACGGTTCAGCTGTCATTCATGACCATATCTAGAAATGCATCTAAAGTGGCAGGTCACATACATGGCTGTGCTGATTTAAATAATGAAAAGAGTTGGCAGGAAATCCTGGAATGGGTACAGCCCACCCTTGCTCTAAACGCCGGTTCCTTTCTCCCCAGGTTTCACTACGCTTACAAAGTTGGCTATGTTCCTCATATGCAAAAGCCCTCATTCTTCAAGAGTATTACCATGGAACGCATCTTCAGCCTTGTCACCTATAATGGTGAGCATGTCCTTATTTGGGTGGTTGGTTGGTTGGGGGTGGCAAAGGTTTTCTACAGGGGGATCCAGATGAAGCCAAAAACCAGAGAGCGGCCGTGTATGCCAATGACGACACACCTATTTGAGTTAATTCATACTAGTTGATACTAGTTGAGTTTCGAACGGATGGTGTAGAACTTCTCATAATGACTAAGCAGAAGGCATCGTGGATAATGGCTATCACCGCTATATCTGCAAGGCCTCAGGCCGTGTCCGAATCAGTGCACTTGCCTACTATTGAGTATTTAAAGTTGAGCATTTAAAGTTGAGCTTTTAAAAAAAGCTGTTAAGTACGCAACAATTCTGAAAATTGCGTGTTCTTCATATTCCCGGATGATGGACTTATTTACGTTTTTTTTTGCTGATAATAGTACGGAGGATATTTTTCGCATACTGCATGCATGCCACTAAACGGTATGCAGTAAGCAGTATACTGTATGCTAGTACACAGTAAACAGGACAAAGTAGATGGGACTCTGATTCGGACACAGACTAGCATCTCTTTAGGGTAGCGCGGTGCTGTAGTGAGTGTCCTTTCTTATAGAACAGGGCTCCCCAATACTGGCACCCCGAGATGCAGCGCGGTGCTGTAGTGAGTGTGTCCTTTCTTATAGAACAGGGCTCCCCAATACTGGTACCCCGAGGTGCACTGATTTTTTTTCTCTTTGCTATTCAGTCCTTAATTGATCACTATTGATTAGTTATCCAACATCTTAACCTGTTGTAGAGTCCATCCAGGAGCAGGGTCAGGGGCACTGTTATCAGGGAAAGTCCGATGCACCAGGTGGTGTTGACCGTCAAAGGCATGATTACAGGATATTTAAAAATCAATATTATTTTTCCCACTTATTTTATATCCCAGTTCATAACAAAACGCACAACACTGGCAGTAATACACAACACAATGTACAACTTTAATAACTTTATCAATAATGGAAAGGTCTGTTTTATTATGCCACCCACCCCACACACACACACACACACACACACGCCTTTAGCATTTATTGTTTGTCAATATTTATAGTCCAATGTGAGCAATAACTTGTTTTAATACCTTTTTTCCCTCATGAAACTCAAAGGAAATGATAGTGGTCAAAAAAGGAGCGCGCGGGTGTAAAGGAGCCTGTGGGTGTAAAGGAGCGCGCGGGTGTAAAGGAGCCTGTGGGTGTAAAGGAGCGCGCGGGTGTAAAGGAGCCTGTGGGTGTAAAGGAGCGCGTGGGTGTAAAGGAGCCTGTGGGTGTAAAGGAGCGCGCTGGTGTAAAGGAGCCTGTGGGTGTAAAGGAGCGCGCGGGTGTAAAGGAGCCTGTGGGTGTAAAGGAGCGCGCGGGTGTAAAGGAGCCTGTGGGTGTAAAAGAGCGCGCTGGTGTAAAGGAGCCTGTGGGTGTAAAGGAGCGCGCGGGTGTAAAGGAGCCTGTGGGTGTAAAAGAGCGTGCGGGTGTAAAGGAGCCTGTGGGTGTAAAAGAGCGTGCGGGTGTAAAGGAGCGTGTGAAATGTGCCAATCATACAAAAGAAAGGAAGCAAAGAAAGCACCAGTGCTAGTTTTGTTTATTTTTTTTGTCTTTAATCAGAGCACTGGGAGAAGCTCGGCTCCACAGGGAGCTACATGCTAGGAGAGCCCATGTACTTTGAAGCCTCCACCGCCTTCGTCTCCAGAATGGAACGGGTGACTGTCACCGCGTGTCACGTCACTGTATCCAAGGACCCCAATTCAATGCCTCGGATGGATGTGATTGGAAACTCCGGGTAAAGCCATTTTTGTCCCGTGCATTTTGGGTTACAAATGTAACTTTGCCTTCATTTAGAGGACCCCTGTACTTGCACAGAGTAACGTACAAATCAAAGTGCCTCCTGAATAATATGAACAAGACGTGACCAACTAACTACATCCCCAGACCAGAGAGGGCATGTTCAACATTGCTAAAACACTGAACGTAAGTCAACCGTGCTAACCTACAAGAATATCACAAACTGAATTTTAGGTGCATGGTGGACAGCAAAAGGGTTGGGAGCCGGTCCAGGTTCCACGGCTACAGTACGGGTGTCCTGCGGTTCGTCGTCGACTCTTTCGTCTTCCCAGGAATCTCGTCCAAGGTGATGTTTTTTAGCAGCCGGCATTCTTGCGCACCTGAAGTGTGACGGGTTTTTCCCAAACCTGCCAATTCCTGTCGTTTCCCACAGCTTCTGTATCTGCACTGTGAAATGACTGTGGCAGATTATTCCGCGACCCCGACGGCCAAGTCCTGCACCTTCAACAGTAAGACGCGAAGGTAGACCGACGATTTCAGCGCTCCGATCAGACGTTCGAGCCAGTACCGCTTGTATTTGTGCGACTGTGTGCGTGCATGTGTGTTAATTTTACGTACCTCCCAGTGGGAGAACTCTTCAGGTTCCACAGACACATTAGCCACCTTAAGGTTTAGCAACTTGAGTCAACTGGTGATCTCCAAGTTCAAGGTGTGACTGACTCATTACACTGACTCATTATAGACTCATGCAGGGACACTGGTGACATCATCCTAATTGCACACTGACTCGTTCTTTCTTCTGGGCTTCTTCCTGTGAAAGTCACAGGGTGAAATGCACTCTTAGGCTGTGTCTGAATCAGAGCCCTATCTACTGTGCCCTGTCTCCTGCATACTGTGCACTGGCAGAAGTAACAGAAGAACAGTACGCAAAAAAATATGTGCTATACGATTTTCCAACCGTACTGTCCCACCCTTGCGTGGCCATGTCACGTGTTGTTTTTGTTGTATTTGAAGGAAAAGTTTTTTTTTAAACGAAGCTCACGTCATATTTATGCGACCAAAATGTTTGTGTACTTCTTTAAAAGTGTGCTCCCGAATATATTCAGCGAAACCCCAGAAGCAAGCGTGTCATCTGGGTGTTTCAAGTATACTGCAATTAGAAAAATGTTCACCTACTTTCGACTTTCTCATCCTATCTACTCACCAAGGCTACTCGATAGTGTGGAAGAGTGCTGATTGGGACACGGCCAGGGTGAATGCACTCTTACGCTCTTTCTTCAGCGTCGGTGCTGTGATTCTCGGTGCATTGTGGTCCTGACTGTGCTGTACTCTCCCTAAGGTGGGAGGAGCTGGTCGGCTCAGTCTCTACCTGCTCTTGCTGCGACTCCCAATGCGGCGATGACAGAATTTGTGAGTAAACGAGTCGAGAGAAATGAATGTTGAATGTTTATTCAAATCTGGCTTCATGGTATACCCCCCTCCCTTTTAATTAACAACACTGTCCTCCATTTTTGTGGGTTGTTTGTAGGCGTGTCCATATTTTCTCTCTGCGATCTGCGTGTGCTTTTTCTTGTGCTATGCTTTTTCTGTACTCTGGTCTGCTGCCTTATTGTCCTGTCTTGCTCTGTCTAGGATAGGTCTCACTTTGGCCCGGCTGTTTAGACTCAATGTGACTTCCTAATGAGACGAAAGTGGGTGACACATGTGTGTGTTTGTGTGCGCAGGGCCCTCCTCCTTATACCCTACTCCGAGGTCCATGATCACCAGTGACCCGTGGAGCGTTAGCGATGGCGTGACGACGGGGGCAGGGGGGTCTCTGCAGGCCGAAACAGGGAAGACCGAGGTGCTTGGGGAGACAATGGAGGGAAAGGAGGCTGAAGGGGTGGGTTCAGTGGCACAGCCAATAGACACTGAGGGGGCGGGGTCAGAGGCGGAGCCTGTAGAGACAGCGGAGTCTGAGGGCCTTGTGCAAGTTCAGGGGTTTCGGGGAAGGGGACGGGGGTCCCCGCACATTAAGGGGTCGGAGGGACGCCCCTTAGGGGCACAGGACAAACTTTTGGAAGCTGAGGGGGAGCCTGCAGTGTGGAGGGAGGATGACCAAGGACCAGATCAGGACGATGACGATGAGGAGGAGGAGGAGGAAGTTGGAGACGAGCACGGTGCCACCTCCCGCACAGTAGCTGGGAAGGTTTTGGAATCCCTCTTCATATAAAAAGTAATGTCAACTTTTACAAACTGAAAAACAAAGCACTGTAACATTGTATAACAGGGGTTCCCAATTAATTTTTTACCCGGTCCATTTTCTAAGATTCAAATGACTTGCTTGAAAAAGCACGCAGACATAGCTAGGCTAGGTGAGAAGAACGGAGTTTATTTTGAACAGCTTGTCAATGCTTTTCAGTTGCATGAAATGCATTCCTTGCAAGTCCAAATGTAACATTCAAGAACCATTTTAGTTTTTTTTACATGAAGGAGCATCAGATTTGCAGAGAAATTTTAACGCAGGCATAAACTTTCATGAAATAAAAAACGCAATTATCCATGGCAGAAAAGCGCAACACTCGTAACGTAAATAAAACAATTGGCCTATAGAAAACGTCAAAACAACCAAAATGCTCTTTTAAAAAGAATATAATAATATTGTTGCGTGTGCGTTTAGTTGCGTGAAAGTGATTGCTCCCCTATGTGTACGTTTCATAATAAAAGTACTCGTACATAGTATTTGCTTTTTTCGAGTTTGATTCATAGAGCCAGGCCAAATTAAAATGCCTCATGGGCCTGATGTTTGAGAGATTATCTCTGTCCCTTTAATGGAAGAAGTAGGCTTATGTAGCCTACTGTACATAGAAGTATAGAGTCAGTGGAAGCTGTTGAATAGTTTTTTTTTTTTTTTTAAAGGTGTTGACTCATTGTACATGATTTGACATGGATCTGATTATGAAGTTATGTCTTTCTTTCTTCCTTCTATAGGGCACTTACTCCATGGACTGGAGTTGATCTCACCATAAGGGAAAAATAAATCTCATTGAAAGAGCATGGATTCCTTACTTTTTTGATTTGCATCAGGTGACATGTTGAGAAAATATGGGGTGGGGTGGGGGGGGGTCATCCACGTATGCTTGCAGCACCTATGAACCAAAGATGTGGCAGGTCGGCGTGCCTTCCCAAAGCTCGTAAATGGAGGAACTGCATGCATTACATTACATTACATTATAGGCATTTAGCAGACGCTCTTATCCAGAGCGACTTACACAACTTTTTATTACATTTATCCATTCATACAGCTGGATATATACTGAAGCAATGCAGGTTAAGTACCTTGCTCAAGGGTACAACGGCAGTGTCCTACCTGGGAATCGAACCTGCAACCTTTCGGTTACAAGTCCAGCTCCTTAACCATTATACTACACTGCCGCTGCATGCGCTGTTGGTCACTGACTTGCAAGGTTGCATACGCACACACCATTCTACTGATGACAAAGTTACTGACTGCTCTGCATTTAAAATGGAATTATGTTTCGTTATATAATATAATGGAATTTTAAAGGTACCCTATATGCAAAATCAAGCAAAAGTTGGACAAACATGGTAGTCACACACATTCCTAAAAGTTAGGTTTTACATAGGCTATGTACATAAACAAAGATTCATACATTGCATTGCATTACAGGCATTTAGCAGACGCTCATATCCAGAGCGACTTACACAACTTTTTATCATTTTTTACATGTTATCCATTTATACAGCTGGATATATACTGAAGCGATTCAGGTTAAGTACCTTGCTCAAGGGTACAACAGCAGTGTCCTACCTGGGAATCGAACTTGCAACCTATTATACGCACGTAAAATACAGTCACGCATTGGTTAATACAGAAATATAGACAATATCACGTCTGAATATAGGTCACTCAACACGCGATCTGTTATTCTGTAGACCATATGTGGATGTGAAATGGTTTATAGCAGGGCTGTTTCTAACTGGTTTGATTGGGGGGGCATGAAGAGATTTGAGCCTTTTAAAACTAATTTTCTGCATTTCTACACAACCTCACACAGAGCATTTCCTAAAATAAAGTGTTTAATTTATGAACATTTTGAAGATTTTATATATTTTCAAAGCCCTAGATGAGATTTGAGGTGCTTTCATATATAGCTAAAGTATAGGCTAATCAGTACATTAGTGGATAGAATAATTTTATTACATTTTAAACCCACCTCCACCCCCCTCATCTTATAGGTCAACTTTATTTATGCTCAATAATACCAAATCATGTAATCTTATATGGAAGCAAGTATATTAAAGATGAGCTATAGTCCTTCATTTCAGTCTCTTTGTGCCATTTTCTATTTACATGTGAAACTACGTTACTTTAACTGGCTCATCATTTTCATTTATGTTTTAGCCATAACCCCCCCACCTTATGGAGGACACCTTTATCAATGCCCTTTCGCTGCGTCTCCATGGGGAGGCAATGGACACGGCCCTGGTTTATATTAAAATTGTATTTTATAAATGCAATAGTTCACTTTAACATTAGCTTGTCATAGTCTATGTTAATTCGATCTCGGCTTCAATCTTTGATTAATTTCGGAAGAACATCGTTTCGTATACAGCTAAAATGTGCCAGCTAAATATATTCCAATTTAGAAATACGTACAGTTTCCAATCCGTTTACTTAATACGCATCTGGTTGCTTTAATTAAGCCGCGTCAACATCAGGTGATTTTAATTACTGTCGGTGCATTTGGGGATCTTTGTATTTTAGAATAGCTTAAGTACCGAGACCATACAGGTGAAAAAACAACCGGACTTTAAGCTGTGTTGTATTCAAAGTCAATCTATTTCCACTTTTTCGGGTAATGGGTCCATTTCCGCTCTGTGTGTATGTGTTTTTATGCGGTTTTTATCCATTCGTGTGCGAGCGCGACAACACAAAACAAGACGCCGCCTGGAATATCGAGCCCACGGCTGCTTTGCAGCACTTCGCGGACAGTGGTGCAGTGTTTCACACTCAAGGGTTTCTTGGGCGAGGGGAGGCGATTAAAAACAAGAGCCAGTCTCCGCTTCCATGGCCGTACCTTTCTCTCCCGATGTACCTGCACTCGATCGTTCCTCTAGTAAATAAAGAGCTAATGATGCCCGGTCGCGTGACCGGGCACGAGTCTATGCCTGAAAATTTAAGAAGGGTTTTGCATCCCGGTGCTCCGCATAACATCACAACAACCAATGGACGCAAAGAGGTGGCGGTAAAGTGCATCTATGGCAAAATGCGCGTCAGAGTCCGCAGGGAACCTTTGGGCTGGAGAGCTTTGCCTTCGCAGTTGTCTCTTGGAACGTGCTCCGTCAGCAACCAAACGGAAAACTTTTTTTTCTTCTGTTACAACGTCAGCCAATGCGGAAGTAAGACATCGGTAAGGTGTGTGTGTGAGTGTGAGTGCGTGTGTGTGTGTGTGTGTGTGTGTGTGTGTTTCTCTCTCTCTCTCTTGCCCTTTGTTATTCCCAAAACCTCCCCTGTGGTGAAGCATAACTTTACTTTTTTTTAAATTAATCCTTTCATATCAGATGATCAACAATCAATTGGTGTACTCAAACACACTCTACTACAATCCTGAAGCACCCAGTGGACCCATTAGGACAGCTGTGCCCTTCGCTCTGCCGATTTCCTGCCACTACAACAGGTACGACCTATGTCAGCATTTCCTTTGCCCTTGGTACTACCTGTTCACATTGAAACTGATCATAATTAATCGTCTTTGACACAACTGTTACTAAGCCTATATCCGGTGCGTTATTAAATAATATACTAACATAAGATGTCTTTTAAATATGCATGGAACTCGACAGTGGCATTCAGTGAATGATCTAGAGACCAATGTAGTTGAGCTATATTGGAACAATAGCTAGAAAACACACATGGTCCTCTGGTCCTCTAGGCCTGGATTAACGAACCTTTTTTCTGTGCTACTTTGGAATTAAGGTATTTAACGGCAAAGGCAAAAAAATGTATGTTATTTTCTGCAGATTTTACTACTCGTACAAGATTGGATATGTGCCGGAGATTAGGACACACCAGTTCTTCAAGAGCATGAAACAGAGCAGTGACTTCTCGCTCACTCCTTGCAACGGTAAAGTCCCTGCTGGTGTTTTATGTAATGGACGGGACGTTGGTGTTGGACAGTTGGTTGATATAACCGAGTTTCCCTGCTTTCAGCTGAGTGGGAGAGACTTCCTGAAGCTCAAGGGTACGTCATTGGAAGCACCATGTATTTTGAGGCCAGGTCGCCGCCCCTCTCTGGATACCAAAGGCTTTTTATCAGCTTCTGTTACGCCACTCCCTTCCAGAATGTCTCCCACCCGCTCCGTTTCATGGTGATAGAGAACTATGGGTAACGGAAACGCCTCCCTCCTCCTCCCAGCTGCCACGGTGCTGTTTCTGTAGCGATCCGTGGCACGGCGTCAGCATGCCTTTCTCTGCCTTCAGGTGCATGGTGGACAGCATGTTCAAGGGCAGCCAGTCCAGGTTCGTCCGTCACGAAAGGAACGTTGTGAGGTTCGAGGTGGAAGCCTTTCTCTTCAAGGGAGTCATGGATGAGGTGATGTCAGCGTGTTCTTGCTTGATCTGTTCAGTCTGCTTGTAACTTCACACCACCTGCTGCATTCACCAGCTACACATGCATGCAGTCTGCATTCACCAGCTACACATGCATGCAGTCTGCATTCACCAGCTACACATGCATGCAGTCTGCATTCACCAGCTACACATGCATGCAGTCTGCATTCACCAGCTACACATGCATGCAGTCTGCATTCACCAGCTACACATGCATGCAGTCTGCATTCACCAGCTACACATGCATGCAGTCTGCATTCACCAGCTACACGTGCATGCCGTCTGCATTCACCAGCTACACGTGCATGCCGTCTGCATTCACCAGCTACATGTGCATGCAGTTTGCATTCATCAGCTACATGTGCATGCAGTCTGCATTCACCAGCTACACATGCATGCAGTCTGCATTCACCAGCTACACGTGCATGCCGTCTGCATTCACCAGCTACACGTGCATGCAGTTTGCATTCATCAGCTACATGTGCATGCAGTCTACATTCACCAGCTACACGTGCATGCAGTTTGCATTCATCAGCTACACGTGCATGCAGTCTACATTCACCAGCTACACGTGCATGCAGTTTGCATTCATCAGCTACATGTGCATGCAGTCTGCATTCACCAGCTACACATGCAGGCAGTCTGCATTCACCAGCTACACGTGCGGCTTCCTCCTCCAACGCAAAAAATTGGGCAGCTCAGCTAGTGGAGTGAAAGCATGTTTCTCTGCACTCTCTCCCAATACCTACAGAGCAGGGGCCTGTATCATGAAGCAGGATGACCGAGTTAGCTGGATAACTCCTGAGTAAAACCCAGAACGGCTTTTTTTACTTTACTCAGTGCAGTTATCCAGGTAACTTTGTAATCCTGCTTCGTGATACAAGCCCCAGGTCATATCACATGATTAGACCAGCATAGATATTCATTAGGGCAGGGGGGGGGCCAGGGGGTGAAAACTGTGCTTTAATGAAAGGGGTGAACCTGTCACCCTCTCAGCGTCTGTACATGCACTGCGAGATGTTTGTGGGTAGCCATGTCGTGACTGAAATCGCCAAATCCTGTAACTACAACTCAACGGCAGACGGGTAAGTGCCAGATTGAGAAAAGCACAGGTTTGTCGCCGATACACAGTATTCTCCCACGCAATATGCCTCCATTAATTTGAATGATAAAAAAAGGAATCATACCATTTGTTCTGAGGGTAAGACGGAACATATCGAAATCATTTCCCTTTTAAATGCCCCCTCCCCAGTTGCACACCTCACCTGTGTGTCCTGGCAGGTGGGAGGAGCTATATGGCAATCTCGAGGTGTGCTCCTGCTGTAACAACAACAGCTGTATTGCGGCTGAGGTGCCAGGTGAGATAACCCGGGGGGGGGGTGTTTGGAAGGGGGAGCAGGGAGGCAAACGGAGAGGTTTGGATTTTTAACCACCCCCCCACCCCCTGTCTTTACTTTTAGCCACCAAGAAAATCATGACCAGCACTTCCTGGATGCTGGAGCCGGACAGTGGAACGGTTCCTGGGGAAGCCACTGTGGAGTGGGACGAGATCTCACCCACTATGCCTGAGACGGTGACTCAGCCGATGGTTACCATGGAGACTGAGCCAGTGATAAAGAGGCGGACTAAGCCAGCGACTAAGACAGTAACTGAGCCGATGGTTACCATGGTGACTGGGCCAGTGAGTAAGAGGCGGACTAAGCCAGCGACTAAGACCGTGCCTCAGCCGATGGTTACCATGATTACTGAGCCATTGATTAAGAGGTGGACTAAGACCGTGACTGAGCCAATGGTTACCATGAAGACTGGGCCAGTGATTAAGAGGCGGACTAAGCTAGCGACTAAGACTGTGCCTCAGCCGATGGTTACCATGGTTACTGAGCCATTGATTAAGAGGTGGACTAAGACCGTGACTGAGCCAATGGTTACCATGAAGACTGGGCCAGTGATTAAGAGGCGGACTAAGCCAGCGACTGAGCCAGTAATTAAGAGGCGGACTAAGCCAGCAACGAAGACGGTGACTGACCTGATGGTTACCATGGTGACTGAGCCTTTGATTAAGAGGTGGACTAAGACCGTGACTGAGCCAGTAATTATGAGGTGGAGTAGTAAGCCAACGACGAAGACAGTGACTGAACCAATAGTTACCATGGTGACTGAGCCAGTGATTAAAAGGTGGACCGATAAGGTGACCAAGGAGAAGCCGGTAACAGGGTTGGCTGAAACGGAACCCGTGCGTCGCCTGTCATTCAAGGAAGTCTTTGGGATTTCCTGACTGGTGAGTGCTGCTTTCGTTTGTCAATCAACCTGTTTGTCCCGCCCCTTCCAGATGCTTCTCCCATGCAAACATTCCCAGTGTTCGTCTTCAGTACCTTGCTCAAAGGTACAATTGCACTGCCCTGCCCCCCCCCATCTGGGAATTGAACATGCAACCTCGATGTTGCATGTCCGGTTCATCAACTGCTATAGTACACTCTCGCCCAATGTTCCATCTTTATTATACATTATGACAATGCCAATACATTTTGTGAAGCAACAAATGTTTGGCAAGGCCAGGAATTAAATACATTTGTGCTATTTTTCCAAGCAAGTGTTAAATGAAATAGTAGTGTCATACTAAAACTAGACAAGTGTCTGCCCCCAAAATAAAATGTTGCTTTATTAGATTAGATTAGATTAGATTCAACTTTATTGTCATTATCCATGTACAGGTACAGGAACAACGAAATGCAGTTTAGCATCTAACCAGAGTGCAAAGAGGCAGTAAAGTGCATTGTGTATATATATAGTATGGTACATTATAGACATTGTGTACAGGAGTATAAATGTGGAAAATATATAAATATATAAATAATCTCAATGGTATAAATAAACATGAATAAATAAGCATGAATAGACAGTAGTAAGGGCAGTAAGTAAGTAGTAAGTAGTATTTGTAAGAAAATATAAGGGTATATATGAAATATCTACGAGTATGAATGAAGTATCTACAGGGAAGTACTATGATTGTATATGAGATATCTATCTAAAATAAAGTCTATACAGTATGATACAGGATGATTATATGGGCATTATTGTACAGCAGTATATTTAACAGTAAAGTCTCTGGGGGAGTGACTGGGGTGGTCCGGGGGTAGGGCGGGGGGTTGGTATCCGGGGGGGGTCACCGAGGTGCAGAGTTCAGCAGGGTGACAGCTGAGGGGTAGAAGCTGTTTTTGAGCCTGCTGGTTCTGGCGAGGAGGGTCCTGTAGCGCCTCCCAGAGGGGAGGAGGGAAAACAGTGTGTTTGGGGTGGTAGGAGTCCTTGACGATGCTGCGTGCCTTCCGCAGACACCTTTTGTACTGTACCGTCTCGATCGATGGGAGAGTGGTATTAGTGATGCGTTGGGCGATTTTCACCACCCTCTGCAGCACTTTCCGGTCAGAGACAGTACAGTTTCCATACCAGACTGTGATGGAGCTGGTGAGGATGCTTTCTATGGCACACCGATAGAAGTATCACATATCCTAATATCCATTTTTTTATCCTACAGGTGCCTTCTGTTCTGTGGATTTTGAGCCAATACAACTTAAAAAATGTCTCTTTGTCATCATGTTCCTTGTACAAACCGTCGGGGTTGTCCATTTCATTTTTGAGATGCTGGCGGAGTTTCTATATCTGCATTCCTGGACTATGTTGTATTGGATGATTATAAAAGGTATTGAAATTGTTGTTGTCCCATTGTCTTGTTTGTTGGAAAATTTGTGAATTTTGCATGGTCCATTTTCTCCATGCGGAATCATTGCGATGTGGAAAGGTTGTGTCCACTCCTTGCCCTGGGGTTCATTCCAATCACTTATTTTCACTCCTTGCATCCTTTCCTCACTTCCTTTCTTAACTCCTTAGCTCTGCCCAACAGAGGACGCAAGCAAAGGACGCAAGGATCAGATACGAGGACGGAGGAATCGAGGCAAAATTAATTGGAAATGGAACGTCCTTGCTCAGTGAATCGTCAGCATGGTGTTATGCTTACGAGCTTAACTATCACGCTTTTTAGCCTCATTCTTTAATTAATAAATGTGGCTTTTGTCAGACATAAAGAATGAGTGTCATTATGGGTTAAAGCACATTATAATAAATGGAAAGGAACGGTAAATTAGATTTATGTAGGGGTGTACCCGCTACGTGGCAGAGTGGTGGATTATTTATACACGTCACGCCTTCTGAGAAAAGGATTCCGCAAAGGCTACACTCCTGGTTCTTCACTGAAGCATCCTCCAGAAACCTCCTCGCTCCTCTGCGGAACATTTCCGCGGTTTGGAATGTCCTCAAAGATGGTGAATTAACCCCTGCTCTAAGGTGAAGAAACTGTCGAATACATTTAAAAAAATAATAATAATTAGCGTGGACATCCTCAAAGTGTTGGCCAGAGGTTACGTTTCTGCAAATGATCAAAATGGTTTGTCTCAGCCGGCATTCTCCATACTGGAACTCCATGTTTGGATCTTTCCACACCTTCTACCTTTTATGACTCAAGCTTTCATGACTGTTGATGCATACTGTATGCTTTTCTGCCAGGTGCACTCTGGGAAGCGTGGGTGTGTTGTGTCCCAAATCCTGGAGGTTTGGGAGGAAGCGTTAAAATATATACGTTGAAGGTGTATACAGAGGCCTGGTCTGGCATGGAATCTTTTTCAAAAATAAATGTGCGGATGATTTATTTCTTGAGAAATGTGTAGCGTGATCACTGGAAAAAAAAAAAAAAAGCTTCATAAACCAGTAAACAGACACAGGATGTGAAAACCACAATGGCGCTGATAGGGAAATGAAAGTCAGCATTTTAAGATCTGTCATGACTTCATTGCTGAATGTATGTGCAGTGCTATGCAATTTTTAAGGGTAAAAAAATACCATATCCTTTTATCTTCACACGGTGAAATAAAAATATGAGCATTTGGTCCTCAATCGATATTTCAGGCATGTGGCATTAATTTCATAAATGCTAGATTTTTCAAATTTTTGTAATTATGCATCAATAACGGTTGGTCTGAGCTCTCTCAATAACGGTTGGTCTGAGCTCTCTCAATAACGGTTGGTCTGAGCTCTCTCAATAACGGTTGGTCTGAGCTCTCTCAATAACGGTTGGTCAGCTCTCTCAATAACGGTTGGTCTGAGCTCTCTCAATAACGGTTGGTCTGAGCTCTCTCGCAAAACGGTTTCCCCCTCAGAACAGTTTGCTTGAACTCAATGAAGACTCATGTTTATGAAGTTTAGCATTTGGGAATTTAAAAAGGAATACCTCAATCAAACAATTGGTGCGATCCAGTTGACATGTTTCTCTACCGATCGTGGAGTTTTTAATTGTTAGTTTAGAAGACGTGTTTTGTGAAGTTAAGTCTCCACAATATTGCTTAGTAGGATTATTTAAACGAATGATGGCTTCTGACCTGGGTATGTAATTTGAGAAACCCGCTTAGGAAGCAACTCCCAGTGTCAAAGGCAAAAAAAAAAACATTTTTGAAGAAGACAATCGATGGGGGAATAAAATAAGGTTCAGTCATTACCTTTGAGCAGAACATCCAAATAAAATATTTAGCCCAACGGAGAACGCGAGCAAAGGACGCAAAAGTATTTATTGTTCACTGGCCGAAGTGACATTAGCCAAGTGAAGCCCCTGAACTCTATGTATGGTGAGTACAGATTTGTTATTGAGTTTTGTCTGCGTGTGTCAGTCTTTTTATAATGTCTGTGTGCTTGTTACACAATTGTTGCTCTCCGCTCAAGCCGGTGGTTGACCTCTGACCTCTGGCTGTTCTCCAACCTTGCCTCAGTTCAGTACAGGAAGAGGATGTTTCAGGCTACTGTTCCGTGTTGCTGCTGCCTGGAGTTTACGTGCTACAGTGTCACCGGCTTCAACGCTAAAACTTTGCACGCTTGCAGCGGTTTGGGTGAAAAAACAGCCAAGCGGTAAACATGTTTGCATGCAGGCTGTCCACGTTGACCCAGTTAAGCGGTATGTGTATGGGTTTAACTGCAGTTTTGCAATCTGATTGGCTAAGACTCAACTGCTGTTGTGCAAGTGGGATTTGGTCACTCTTCTCCAGCTAGAGATGGGAGGCTGCATCAGTGATGCTAATAAGTAAAAGATGTCATAGCAGCTAAAGGAGGTGTGTTACCAGTACACAGTGTGCCCCGCAGTGGGTTCTCTCCTTCTCTCCCTCTCCCTCCCGAACATGCCACGTAGGAAGGACAGATTTAAAACCAGGGTATTCTCTGCCACGGTCGACAATAGCAACCACTCTTGTCAACAGGGCGCATGCAATATTTTTTTATTTTTGTCTTTTATTTATTTCGGTCAGTCTCATTGACATCAAAATCTATTTTGGACAATGGAATATAAAATAACAGCCATAAAACAAGTGTTGAGGATTTTACAGATTGAAAATGGTGCTTGTGATCTGCCGGCTGCATAATAGTCTTTAAAAGTGGCTGCAGCGCTAGAAATGCTGGCTGGCGGGTATCTGAGGAGAATGCAAGGTCTTCTGCACTCTCCTGAATTTGTTGGAGGCTGCTGCTGCTGCAATGTGATTGGTTTAAAATTTTGATTGGCACTGCAGGTTGATCAACAAAGGCAGAAATCCAATGTTTAAACGATGAAAGGAAACTACACTACAGAACGTTCTGCATCATGGTAATGTTTGTAACTTCAACGTCTATGTTTTGATGTTGAAAGTATATATTTTTTGAATATTTTGTCGGTCATTCGTTAGGGTTTTGGTACATAGCCAGATTGTATTAAAAAATTGTGAAAAGATTAATCTGACAAAAGTTTAGTTCCAAACATTGGAACCTCAATACTTGCTAAAAACCTTAATTGGCTTCACCATGGTTAAAGAATCTCATTGAATCTCAGATCAATTATTTATATTTTACCATCTGCGTGAACCAGATCTCAACCAATAATAAAACACAAAAACAAATCAAGAATTCCAACTATACAAATATACTTTATTATTTTTATAGAGAGTGCTACATTATAGAGAAATGAATATAGTAAATAAAAAAGAGCTACAACATGTGTATTGGTCTGTACAACTAGAAATTCTATATGTATATTAAAACACAAAATGCAAACCCTTAATATTGAAAAAATTGTTCAACCATAAAGGTCTTTTAAAATCATTTTTGTTTTGTATAAAATGACCGTAAAGCTCAGAAAATAACACAATGCATGATTTTTTTCATTCTAGAACTTTTTTTGTATTTGCACTGATTGCATATTCCTGAAATTCTTCTTGGATTTTATATTTACAACTCAAACCTTTGCAGAGAACTTTGAAAATACAAAACATCCCTTTGAAATTGTAGTAATGTAGACTTGTAAACTGAGTCTTCATACAAATAAGAAAACATTGTTTATTGATGTAAATATGCCACATACAGCATGTTGTATCTTGGAGCTGTTTTGTGTACTTGTGTGTAACATGCAGTAGAGCCACCCCACCAAATTCAGTCTTTTGGTGATGTTTTGGTTAAGGGTTTGGTGGACTGGTATATGACGGTGGTTGGATCTTTTTTTAGGATATGAATTGTCTCCTTAGTTTATAGCTGTGAGAATAACATGAGAGAATAACCGTTTGTTCCAATGGCGACTGCTAAAAACATGTATTACTAAACAAACTGAAAATGCTGCCTCTCGACTTGCAGTCAAAAAAAAAAAGGTCTGCTCATCCCAAGCAGTTGACGGCCTCCCTTCGATGGCCCTGACTGAAATGCCCTGTCACACGTTTAACTATGTCACACCATAGCTCCACCCGCTTATTCAAAGAGACTCGCCCCAGGGGCTCAGCACACTGAGAAACAGCTCCATTGCTGGGGGGGAGGGGGGGTGCTCAGTAGTAGGAGCTGAGGTGAGAGTGGGTTCCGGGGTGTCTCGGCATGGCGGCACCGGGGTAGATGGCGGTGGTCGGCGAGTTCCAGTACGTGGACGGAGACCCGAAAAAGTTCCCGGTGGTGACCGGCATGGGGGCGGCGGCATGCGCGCCCATGAAGTTCATTTTGGGCTGGTGGCTGTGGTAGGGCTGCACGTAGGGCACCTCCGGCTGGTACTTGAGCACGCCGGACTCGCTGGCGTGGCTCTGGTGCGCCTGGGAGATGCCGTGGAAGTCGAACTTGTAGGCGTAGCGCTTGCCGTGCACCTTGGTCATGATGTTCTTGTCGTAGTAGTAGCGCAGGGCGCGGCTCAGCTTGTCGTAGTTCATGTTGGGCTTGCTCTTGCGCGACCCCCAGCGCTTGGCCACCTCGTCCGGGTCCGTCATCTTGAACTCGCCGTTGGTGCCCTCCCAGGTGATGATGCCGGCGTTAGCGCTGTCCGACAGGAGCTCCAGCAGGAACTGCCACAGCTGGATCTGCCCAGAGCCTTATGGGAAATAAAAAACAGGAAGTAAGGAATGGAAAATGCTGGACCAGGGCAGATGGCTCAAAATGGTGTGTATAAACACACACACAAACACGGACACACACACACACACACTGTTGCTGGCACAATGGACTGACGTGATTGTACCTCAGCTCTTTGAAAAACAATCAATTGCCTCATATCATGTATTGCAATGTGTGTGAAAAATAACAGGAAGACGATTGTGACACTGCAGTATCAGTCTTCAACCAGTAGACGGCACTGCAGTTCATTTGCAACTGTAATTAACATTACATCCTCACGGCAAATTATTCACCTTCAGGGATGCGATGCCCAGGGCTCAATTTAAACAAATGTGACCATTTTTGCTGTGTGCATTCACAACATTTAGAAGGAAGCTTTCTTCAGCAATTAGGAATAACTTTTTTTTAAATGTTATTAGTTGTCCAGCAACCTACCCACAATCCTGTGAGTGCTGGTGTCGGGCAGCTTGAACGAATTATGTTTGGCTTTTCGGCGCTTGTTGTGAAGAGGTAGGGATTCTGTGAGGAGACAGGGGCAAATGCAGGTCAATGTGATCGTGGGGGTGCTTGGCTGTATTGCACTGTAAACGCTTATCTTGGGGGTGCTTGGCTGTATTGCACTGTAAACGCTTATCTTGGGGGTGCTTGGCTGTATTGCACTGTAAACGCTTATCTTGGGGGTGCCTGGCTGTATTGCACTGTAAACGCTTATCTTGGGGGTGCTTGGCTGTATTGCACTGTAAACGCTTATCTTGGGGGTGCTTGGCTGTATTGCACTGTAAATGCTTATCTTGGGGGTGCTTGGCTGTATTGCACTGTAAACGCTTATCTTGGGGGTGCTTGGCTGTATTGCACTGTAAACGCTTATCTTGGGGGTGCTTGGCTGTATTGCACTGTAAACGCTTATCTTGGGGGTGCTTGGCTGTATTGCACTGTAAACGCTTATCTTGGGGGTGCTTGGCTGTATTGCACTGTAAACGCTTATCTTGGGGGTGCTTGGCTGTATTGCACTGTAAACGCTTATCTTGGGGGTGCTTGGCTGTATTGCACTGTAAACGCTTTGGGTCGTGGATCTGAAAGAGTCTGTGGCCCTTTGCAGTGTATATGCCTAGAGTGCAAAGCACACAGTAAAATGGTCACATCTGTAAATCTGAGGTAAAATGTTTTTTTTTTTGCCTTTCACTCTGGGAGTTGCTTCCTAAGTGGGTCGATCTAATTGAAGACTTCCCCGTTATTTCACACTGAAAAACCCAAGGCAGAAATTGTTATATTTAATGGCCCTGTCACACTATTGCGTATCGTACTAGCGTATGCCAGCGTATGAAAAATATCACTCATGCGCTGATATACGCTGACATACGCTGACATACGCTAGGGGTACGTTAGGCATAGGTTGTATACGTTTCCAGCACGGTCGCATACGGTGGCATACACTGGCATACGGCGAGGCACAAAAAGTTTTTTAAGCATGCTTAAAAATTTAGTGCGTTTTCGGACGTATGGTTTATACGCTCAGCATACGCTAGGCATACGGTGAATACGCTAGAATTACGCTAGAGGTACGTTACTCATAGGTCGAGTACGCTGGTCATACGCTGACATACGCTGACATGAAGGTGTACCGTACAGTTATTTTATGAATTTACATACGCAACTCATACGTTTCTCTCATACGCAATAGTGTGACAGGGCCATTAAAGTAATCCAGTGATCAGTATTGTGGATATGTTGTATATCACCAGGTCTGGTGACCTTTTTTAAAAATAAAAATTTGTTTGAAAAAAGTGGGTGAAAAACCAATAAGAAAATGATTGCTTTGCATATTAACAAATTATGTTGTATATTTATTTATTTATTTTTGGACTGACCACAAAGTTTTTAAACTACAATCTTCAGCGAACCGCTTGAGTTTCCGAAGATCTGTGTGTATACTTTCATGTACAAATGTGGTCTAATTCTTAAGCCTGAGCAGACTGAAAGGGTTAAAATGAAATGAACGAGCCCAGCGTAAAAGATGCTGTCACTTATAAACTCCTCAAAAAAAGTTCGGAAACGTTATTTCGGTCGATTATTCCTCCCCTTTAATAATACCAATTGGTATTGTATTTTATATCGTTGGAAAGCTGATTAGTTACCTTTTTTTTACAAACAAACAACTTGTAAGGTGCATTCGTCGAGAATGAGCACACAGCTAAACCGTGTGGGTAGCGGCCCAAAAAAAAAATGCAAAATCCCCCCCAATATTTTCTTCTGTTGGTATCACTCTCGTTTTTGGTTTGCCTTGGCTTGGGATGGATGCACTCTCACAGTAATAAGGAAAAAACAACACAAAAGGCCATTTTTTTTTTACACTTTATTTTATTTAACACTGTCAGGGACAGTAGCGTGTGTCCATACGCAGCCACAACAACAACAGCTTGGCACCTCCTCATGCTCACTGGTCACTGGTCACACACACACACTGGGGATGGGCATCCATTCCATCCCACACATACACACCTGCACTTGCCAAAAATTCAAAAAACGAGAGTGAACCAACAGAAGAATAATTTTGGCAAATTTTTTTTTTTTTTTTATTTTTTTGGGCACTACTGTGTTGCTTAGCTCCACGAATGTCCGATTGCACGACGATCCTTACAAGTAAGGTACCTCGTTGTAAAGGTGACTAATCATAAAATACAATACCAATAAATATTATTAAAGGGGAGATAAATAAAGGGGAGGGAATAATCCAAACTTTTTTTTTTTTTTTAGTTTGCCGTTTTCTCCTTTCTGGTTTCCGTATGTGTGGGCAGGGGTGATAGGTAGACCGTGATTGGTTCCACCTCCCCATGCTCCCGCCCCCAGGCACACCTAAGTCCCTTTACTCTATACCTCTGCACCTGTGTACCTCTAGTGAGCCATCCCACCTCGGGTGCCTGTTTTTGAGTAGGTTCGTACCTGGATTGGCTAAGCGGCTGCTGATTGGTCCTAGTGCTTGGTATGGATCTGTGTATGAGACAAAAGAACACAATTAGATTTCATGCAGCGCTATGTAAAAGATACTTTTTTAAATCATTATTTATAATTATTACTTCAGCTTTATTAATGATTAATTACATCGCCAGTTATTAATGAGTTGTAAGTGATATAGTCATGAACACATGGATTATTACAGTGTTATAACATATGTACAGCGGCGGTCTGTACCTTGGCCGTGTCGCGGTGCAGGATCTGTAACTCTGGTGGTGTGCTGGTGTTCTATGGGAGAACCTGCTTTAGGAAAAACAACATCACTGCACTGTGAAACCCAGGGGTTCAGTTTACTCAAACGGCCTGAAGAACCAGATGGCCTTGGACTACTCGAGTAGGGCAGCGTAATCTGGTCCAAATACTCACTGGTCTTTAACTAAACCCTCATGTTATGTTTGGGATCAATTTGTCCCGATTCAGTGTCTGACATCTCTTAAAAACCAGTTAAACTTATTTTTTTCATCTTGACACTATGACTAGGCTAATTTGTTGAGATTAAATGGTAAACACTCAATAAATATAATACTCCGTTTTCAAAAGTCTTGTGCCAACTTTGTATAAAAAGGTGTTGTGTGGGGTCATTTGTGGTGTAAAAAAACTATATTTTATTTTTATCTCAGATTATTTGTGGGTAATTCTGGTGGTACTTTCCCATACAGGTTTTAAACTTTGGCTCAGGCTCTAAAATGATATGTTTCATCACAGATTTTTAATATTTAGTGATAAAAGGCGAGTCAAGTGGGAGACTCACAAAAGGTGACAGAGAAAGTCTCAATTTTTTTTTATTAAAATAGTTTTGTGTCAGTTTAAACCTTTAGGGTCAATTTGATGCCACATAAAAGGCATCGTAAAATTTGAACATAATATGAGGGTTAAATTCTTTTCTACTTTTTAATTGAGTCATACTGGTCCAGTGGTTGACTTGAGAGAAATACCTAAATGATATATGCAGCAACCATAATTCTGTAAAATGTTTTTGATCAGGCTTTTCAGCTGATGATCTGCAGTTGTACTATATGTAATAATAATATTGAGAAATGTGTATATTTGTGAAGCAGAGTTAGTTTCTGTGTATGAGAATTGAATGCCAGTAGATGTACATTGTGTGGAACAGTATATTATCTCCACGTTTGCTCTCGTGGACATCATACCTTTCTGTACAGTAGTTCATTATCTACATGTTTGCTCTATTGGACATCATACCTTTCTGTACAGTATATTATCTACACGTTTGCTCTATTGGACATCATACCTTTCTGTACAGTATATTATCTACATGTTTGCTCTATTGGACATCATACCTTTCTGTACAGTATATTATCTACACGTTTGCTCTATTGGACATCATACCTTTCTGTACAGTATATTATCTACATGTTTGCTCTATTGGACATCATACCTTTCTGTACAGTATATTATCTACACGTTTGCTCTATTGGACATCATACCTTTCTGTACAGTATATTATCTACACGTTTGCTCTATTGGGCATCATACCTTTCTGTACAGTATATTATCTACACGTTTGCTCTATTGGACATCATACCTTTCTGTACAGTATATTATCTACACGTTTGCTCTATTGGACATCATACCTTTCTGTACAGTATATTATCTACACGTTTGCTCTATTGGACATCATACCTTTCTGTACAGTATATTATCTACACGTTTGCTCTATTGGGCATCATACCTTTCTGTACAGTATATTATCTACACGTTTGCTCTATTGGACATCATACCTTTCTGTACAGTATATTATCTACACGTTTGCTCTATTGGACATCATACCTTTCTGTACAGTATATTATCTACACGTTTGCTCTATTGGACATCATACCTTTCTGTACAGTATATTATCTACACGTTTGCTCTATTGGACATCATACCTTTCTGTACAGTATATTATCTACACGTTTGCTCTATTGGACATCATACCTTTCTGTACAGTATATTATCTACACGTTTGCTCTATTGGACATCATACCTTTCTGTACAGTATATTATCTACACGTTTGCTCTATTGGACATCATACCTTTCTGTACAGTATATTATCTACACGTTTGCTCTATTGGACATCATACCTTTCTGTACAGTATATTATCTACACGTTTGCTCTATTGGACATCATACCTTTCTGTACAGTATATTATCTACACGTTTGCTCTATTGGACATCATACCTTTCTGTACAGTATATTATCTACACGTTTGCTCTATTGGACATCATACCTTTCTGTACAGTATATTATCTACACGTTTGCTCTATTGGACATCATACCTTTCTGTACAGTATATTATCTACACGTTTGCTCTATTGGACATCATACCTTTCTGTACAGTATATTATCTACACGTTTGCTCTATTGGACATCATACCTTTCTGTACAGTATATTATCTACACGTTTGCTCTATTGGACATCATACCTTTCTGTACAGTATATTATCTACACGTTTGCTCTATTGGACATCATACCTTTCTGTACAGTATATTATCTACACGTTTGCTCTATTGGACATCATACCTTTCTGTACAGTATATTATCTACACGTTTGCTCTATTGGACATCATACCTTTCTGTACAGTATATTATCTACACGTTTGCTCTATTGGACATCATACCTTTCTGTACAGTATATTATCTACACGTTTGCTCTATTGGACATCATACCTTTCTGTACAGTATATTATCTACACGTTTGCTCTATTGGACATCATACCTTTCTGTACAGTATATTATCTACACGTTTGCTCTATTGGACATCATACCTTTCTGTACAGTATATTATCTACACGTTTGCTCTATTGGACATCATACCTTTCTGTACAGTATATTATCTACACGTTTGCTCTATTGGACATCATACCTTTCTGTACAGTATATTATCTACACGTTTGCTCTATTGGACATCATACCTTTCTGTACAGTATATTATCTACACGTTTGCTCTATTGGACATCATACCTTTCTGTACAGTATATTATCTACACGTTTGCTCTATTGGACATCATACCTTTCTGTACAGTATATTATCTACACGTTTGCTCTATTGGACATCATACCTTTCTGTACAGTATATTATCTACACGTTTGCTCTATTGGACATCATACCTTTCTGTACAGTATATTATCTACACGTTTGCTCTATTGGACATCATACCTTTCTGTACAGTATATTATCTACACGTTTGCTCTATTGGACATCATACCTTTCTGTACAGTATATTATCTACACGTTTGCTCTATTGGACATCATACCTTTCTGTACAGTATATTATCTACACGTTTGCTCTATTGGACATCATACCTTTCTGTACAGTATATTATCTACACGTTTGCTCTATTGGACATCATACCTTTCTGTACAGTATATTATCTACACGTTTGCTCTATTGGACATCATACCTTTCTGTACAGTATATTATCTACACGTTTGCTCTATTGGACATCATACCTTTCTGTACAGTATATTATCTACACGTTTGCTCTATTGGACATCATACCTTTCTGTACAGTATATTATCTACACGTTTGCTCTATTGGACATCATACCTTTCTGTACAGTATATTATCTACACGTTTGCTCTATTGGACATCATACCTTTCTGTACAGTATATTATCTACACGTTTGCTCTATTGGACATCATACCTTTCTGTACAGTATATTATCTACACGTTTGCTCTATTGGACATCATACCTTTCTGTACAGTATATTATCTACACGTTTGCTCTATTGGACATCATACCTTTCTGTACAGTATATTATCTACACGTTTGCTCTATTGGACATCATACCTTTCTGTACAGTATATTATCTACACGTTTGCTCTATTGGACATCATACCTTTCTGTACAGTATATTATCTACACGTTTGCTCTATTGGACATCATACCTTTCTGTACAGTATATTATCTACACGTTTGCTCTATTGGACATCATACCTTTCTGTACAGTATATTATCTACACGTTTGCTCTATTGGACATCATACCTTTCTGTACAGTATATTATCTACACGTTTGCTCTATTGGACATCATACCTTTCTGTACAGTATATTATCTACACGTTTGCTCTATTGGACATCATACCTTTCTGTACAGTATATTATCTACACGTTTGCTCTATTGGACATCATACCTTTCTGTACAGTATATTATCTACACGTTTGCTCTATTGGACATCATACCTTTCTGTACAGTATATTATCTACACGTTTGCTCTATTGGACATCATACCTTTCTGTACAGTATATTATCTACACGTTTGCTCTATTGGACATCATACCTTTCTGTACAGTATATTATCTACACGTTTGCTCTATTGGACATCATACCTTTCTGTACAGTATATTATCTACACGTTTGCTCTATTGGACATCATACCTTTCTGTACAGTATATTATCTACACGTTTGCTCTATTGGACATCATACCTTTCTGTACAGTATATTATCTACACGTTTGCTCTATTGGACATCATACCTTTCTGTACAGTATATTATCTACACGTTTGCTCTATTGGACATCATACCTTTCTGTACAGTATATTATCTACACGTTTGCTCTATTGGACATCATACCTTTCTGTACAGTATATTATCTACACGTTTGCTCTATTGGACATCATACCTTTCTGTACAGTATATTATCTACACGTTTGCTCTATTGGACATCATACCTTTCTGTACAGTATATTATCTACACGTTTGCTCTATTGGACATCATACCTTTCTGTACAGTATATTATCTACACGTTTGCTCTATTGGACATCATACCTTTCTGTACAGTATATTATCTACACGTTTGCTCTATTGGACATCATACCTTTCTGTACAGTATATTATCTACACGTTTGCTCTATTGGACATCATACCTTTCTGTACAGTATATTATCTACACGTTTGCTCTATTGGACATCATACCTTTCTGTACAGTATATTATCTACACGTTTGCTCTATTGGACATCATACCTTTCTGTACAGTATATTATCTACACGTTTGCTCTATTGGACATCATACCTTTCTGTACAGTATATTATCTACACGTTTGCTCTATTGGACATCATACCTTTCTGTACAGTATATTATCTACACGTTTGCTCTATTGGACATCATACCTTTCTGTACAGTATATTATCTACACGTTTGCTCTATTGGACATCATACCTTTCTGTACAGTATATTATCTACACGTTTGCTCTATTGGACATCATACCTTTCTGTACAGTATATTATCTACACGTTTGCTCTATTGGACATCATACCTTTCTGTACAGTATATTATCTACACGTTTGCTCTATTGGACATCATACCTTTCTGTACAGTATATTATCTACACGTTTGCTCTATTGGACATCATACCTTTCTGTACAGTATATTATCTACACGTTTGCTCTATTGGACATCATACCTTTCTGTACAGTATATTATCTACACGTTTGCTCTATTGGACATCATACCTTTCTGTACAGTATATTATCTACACGTTTGCTCTATTGGACATCATACCTTTCTGTACAGTATATTATCTACACGTTTGCTCTATTGGACATCATACCTTTCTGTACAGTATATTATCTACACGTTTGCTCTATTGGACATCATACCTTTCTGTACAGTATATTATCTACACGTTTGCTCTATTGGACATCATACCTTTCTGTACAGTATATTATCTACACGTTTGCTCTATTGGACATCATACCTTTCTGTACAGTATATTATCTACACGTTTGCTCTATTGGACATCATACCTTTCTGTACAGTATATTATCTACACGTTTGCTCTATTGGACATCATACCTTTCTGTACAGTATATTATCTACACGTTTGCTTTACTGGACATCATACCTTTCTGTACAGTAGTTAATTATCTACATGTTTGCTCTATTGGACATCATACCTTTCTGTACAGTATATTATCTACACGTTTGCTCTATTGGACATCATACCTTTCTGTACAGTATATTATCTACATGTTTGCTCTATTGGACATCATACCTTTCTGTACAGTATATTATCGACACGTTTGCTCTATTGGACATCATACCTTTCTGTACAGTATATTATCTACACGTTTGCTCTATTGGACATCTTACCTTTCTGTACAGTATATTATCTACACGTTTGCTCTATTGGACATCATACCTTTCTGTACAGTATATTATCTACACGTTTGCTCTATTGGACATCATACCTTTCTGTACAGTATATTATCTACACGTTTGCTCTATTGGGCATCATACCTTTCTGTACAGTATATTATCTACACGTTTGCTCTATTGGACATCATACCTTTCTGTACAGTATATTATCTACACGTTTGCTCTATTGGACATCATACCTTTCTGTACAGTATATTATCTACACGTTTGCTCTATTGGACATCATACCTTTCTGTACAGTATATTATCTACACGTTTGCTCTATTGGACATCATACCTTTCTGTACAATATATTATCTACACGTTTGCTCTATTGGACATCATACCTTTCTGTACAGTATATTATCTACACGTTTGCTCTATTGGACATCATACCTTTCTGTACAGTATATTATCTACACGTTTGCTCTATTGGACATCATACCTTTCTGTACAGTATATTATCTACACGTTTGCTCTATTGGACATCATACCTTTCTGTACAGTATATTATCTACACGTTTGCTCTATTGGACATCATACCTTTCTGTACAGTATATTATCGACACGTTTGCTCTATTGGACATCATACCTTTCTGTACAGTATATTATCTACACGTTTGCTCTATTGGACATCATACCTTTCTGTACAGTATATTATCTACACGTTTGCTTTACTGGACATCATACCTTTCTGTACAGTATATTATCTACACGTTTGCTCTATTGGACATCATACCTTTCTGTACAGTATATTATCTACACGTTTGCTCTATTGGACATCATACCTTTCTGTACAGTATATTATCTACACGTTTGCTCTATTGGACATCATACCTTTCTGTACAGTATATTATCTCCACGTTTGCTCTATTGGACATCATACCTTTCTGTACAGTATATTATCTACACGTTTGCTCTATTGGACATCATACCTTTCTGTACAGTATATTATCTACACGTTTGCTCTATTGGACATCATACCTTTCTGTACAGTATATTATCTACACGTTTGCTCTATTGGACATCATACCTTTCTGTACAGTATATTATCTACACGTTTGCTCTATTGGACATCATACCTTTCTGTACAGTATATTATCTACACATTTGCTCTATTGGACATCATACCTTTCTGTACAGTATATTATCGACACGTTTGCTCTATTGGACATCATACCTTTCTGTACAGTATATTATCTACACGTTTGCTCTATTGGACATCATACCTTTCTGTACAGTATATTATCTACACGTTTGCTCTATTGGACATCATACCTTTCTGTACAGTATATTATCTACACGTTTGCTCTATTGGACATCATACCTTTCTGTACAGTATATTATCTACACGTTTGCTCTATTGGACATCATACCTTTCTGTACAGTATATTATCTACACGTTTGCTCTATTGGACATCATACCTTTCTGTACAGTATATTATCTACACGTTTGCTCTATTGGACATCATACCTTTCTGTACAGTATATTATCTACACGTTTGCTCTATTGGACATCATACCTTTCTGTACAGTATATTATCTACACATTTGCTCTATTGGACATCATACCTTTCTGTACAGTATATTATCGACACGTTTGCTCTATTGGACATCATACCTTTCTGTACAGTATATTATCTACACGTTTGCTCTATTGGACATCATACCTTTCTGTACAGCATATTATCTACACGTTTGCTCTATTGGACATCATACCTTTCTGTACAGTATATTATCTACACGTTTGCTTTACTGGACATCATACCTTTCTGTACAGTATATTATCTACACGTTTGCTCTATTGGACATCATACCTTTCTGTACAGTATATTATCTACACGTTTGCTCTATTGGACATCATACCTTTCTGTACAGTATATTATCTACACATTTGCTCTATTGGACATCATACCTTTCTGTACAGTATATTATCTACACGTTTGCTCTATTGGACATCATACCTTTCTGTACAGTATATTATCTACACGTTTGCTCTATTGGACATCGTACCTTTCTGTACAGTATATTATCTACACGTTTGCTCTATTGGGCATCATACCTTTCTGTACAGTATATTATCTACACGTTTGCTCTATTGGACATCTTACCTTTCTGTACAGTATATTATCTGCACGTTTGCTCTATTGGACATCATACCTTTCTGTACACTATATTATCTACACGTTTGCTCTATTGGGCATCATACCTTTCTGTACAGTATATTATCTACACGTTTGCTCTATTGGACATCATACCTTTCTGTACAGTATATTATCTACACGTTTGCTCTATTGGACATCATACCTTTCTGTACAGTATATTATCTACACATTTGCTCTATTGGACATCATACCTTTCTGTACAGTATATTATCGACACGTTTGCTCTATTGGACATCATACCTTTCTGTACAGTATATTATCTACACGTTTGCTCTATTGGACATCATACCTTTCTGTACAGTATATTATCTACACGTTTGCTCTATTGGACATCATACCTTTCTGTACAGTATATTATCTACACGTTTGCTCTATTGGACATCATACCTTTCTGTACACTATATTATCTACACGTTTGCTCTATTGGACATCATACCTTTCTGTACAGTATATTATCTACACGTTTGCTTTACTGGACATCATACCTTTCTGTACAGTATATTATCTACACGTTTGCTCTATTGGACATCATACCTTTCTGTACAGTATATTATCTACACGTTTGCTTTACTGGACATCATACCTTTCTGTACAGTAGTTAATTATCTACATGTTTGCTCTATTGGACATCATACCTTTCTGTACAGTATATTATCTACACGTTTGCTCTATTGGACATCATACCTTTCTGTACAGTATATTATCTACATGTTTGCTCTATTGGACATCATACCTTTCTGTACAGTATATTATCTACACGTTTGCTCTATTGGACATCATACCTTTCTGTACAGTATATTATCTACACGTTTGCTCTATTGGACATCTTACCTTTCTGTACAGTATATTATCTACACGTTTGCTCTATTGGACATCATACCTTTCTGTACAGTATATTATCTACACGTTTGCTCTATTGGACATCATACCTTTCTGTACAGTATATTATCTACACGTTTGCTCTATTGGGCATCATACCTTTCTGTACAGTATATTATCTACACGTTTGCTCTATTGGACATCATACCTTTCTGTACAGTATATTATCTACACGTTTGCTCTATTGGACATCATACCTTTCTGTACAGTATATTATCTACACGTTTGCTCTATTGGACATCATACCTTTCTGTACAGTATATTATCTACACGTTTGCTCTATTGGACATCATACCTTTCTGTACAATATATTATCTACACGTTTGCTCTATTGGACATCATACCTTTCTGTACAGTATATTATCTACACGTTTGCTCTATTGGACATCATACCTTTCTGTACAGTATATTATCTACACGTTTGCTCTATTGGACATCATACCTTTCTGTACAGTATATTATCTACACATTTGCTCTATTGGACATCATACCTTTCTGTACAGTATATTATCGACACGTTTGCTCTATTGGACATCATACCTTTCTGTACAGTATATTATCTACACGTTTGCTCTATTGGACATCATACCTTTCTGTACAGTATATTATCTACACGTTTGCTTTACTGGACATCATACCTTTCTGTACAGTATATTATCTACACGTTTGCTCTATTGGACATCATACCTTTCTGTACAGTATATTATCTACACGTTTGCTCTATTGGACATCATACCTTTCTGTACAGTATATTATCTACACGTTTGCTCTATTGGACATCATACCTTTCTGTACAGTATATTATCTACACGTTTGCTCTATTGGACATCATACCTTTCTGTACAGTATATTATCTACACGTTTGCTCTATTGGACATCATACCTTTCTGTACAGTATATTATCGACACGTTTGCTCTATTGGACATCATACCTTTCTGTACAGTATATTATCTACACGTTTGCTCTATTGGACATCATACCTTTCTGTACAGTATATTATCTACACGTTTGCTCTATTGGACATCTTACCTTTCTGTACAGTATATTATCTACACGTTTGCTCTATTGGACATCATACCTTTCTGTACAGTATATTATCTACACGTTTGCTCTATTGGACATCATACCTTTCTGTACAGTATATTATCTACACGTTTGCTCTATTGGACATCATACCTTTCTGTACAGTATATTATCTACATGTTTGCTCTATTGGACATCATACCTTTCTGTACAGTATATTATCTACACGTTTGCTCTATTGGACATCATACCTTTCTGTACAGTATATTATCTACACATTTGCTCTATTGGACATCATACCTTTCTGTACAGTATATTATCGACACGTTTGCTCTATTGGACATCTTACCTTTCTGTACAGTATATTATCTACACGTTTGCTCTATTGGACATCGTACCTTTCTGTACAGTATATTATCTACACGTTTGCTCTATTGGACATCATACCTTTCTGTACAGTATATTATCTACACGTTTGCTCTATTGGACATCATACCTTTCTGTACAGTATATTATCTACACGTTTGCTCTATTGGACATCATACCTTTCTGTACAGTATATTATCTACACGTTTGCTCTATTGGACATCATACCTTTCTGTACAGTATATTATCGACACGTTTGCTCTATTGGACATCATACCTTTCTGTACAGTATATTATCTACACGTTTGCTCTATTGGACATCATACCTTTCTGTACAGTATATTATCTACACGTTTGCTCTATTGGACATCATACCTTTCTGTACAGTATATTATCTACACGTTTGCTCTATTGGACATCATACCTTTCTGTACAGTATATTATCTACACGTTTGCTTTACTGGACATCATACCTTTCTGTACAGTATATTATCTACACGTTTGCTCTATTGGACATCATACCTTTCTGTACAGTATATTATCTACACATTTGCTCTATTGGACATCATACCTTTCTGTACAGTATATTATCTACACGTTTGCTCTATTGGACATCATACCTTTCTGTACAGTATATTATCTACACGTTTGCTCTATTGGACATCGTACCTTTCTGTACAGTATATTATCTACACGTTTGCTCTATTGGACATCTTACCTTTCTGTACAGTATATTATCTGCACGTTTGCTCTATTGGACATCATACCTTTCTGTACACTATATTATCTACACGTTTGCTCTATTGGGCATCATACCTTTCTGTACAGTATATTATCTACACGTTTGCTCTATTGGACATCATACCTTTCTGTACAGTATATTATCTACACGTTTGCTCTATTGGACATCATACCTTTCTGTACAGTATATTATCTACACATTTGCTCTATTGGACATCATACCTTTCTGTACAGTATATTATCGACACGTTTGCTCTATTGGACATCATACCTTTCTGTACAGTATATTATCTACACGTTTGCTCTATTGGACATCATACCTTTCTGTACAGTATATTATCTACACGTTTGCTCTATTGGACATCATACCTTTCTGTACAGTATATTATCTACACGTTTGCTCTATTGGACATCATACCTTTCTGTACAGTATATTATCTACACGTTTGCTTTACTGGACATCATACCTTTCTGTACAGTATATTATCTACACGTTTGCTCTATTGGACATCATACCTTTCTGTACAGTATATTATCTACACGTTTGCTTTACTGGACATCATACCTTTCTGTACAGTAGTTAATTATCTACATGTTTGCTCTATTGGACATCATACCTTTCTGTACAGTATATTATCTACACGTTTGCTCTATTGGACATCATACCTTTCTGTACAGTATATTATCTACATGTTTGCTCTATTGGACATCATACCTTTCTGTACAGTATATTATCGACACGTTTGCTCTATTGGACATCATACCTTTCTGTACAGTATATTATCTACACGTTTGCTCTATTGGACATCTTACCTTTCTGTACAGTATATTATCTACACGTTTGCTCTATTGGACATCATACCTTTCTGTACAGTATATTATCTACACGTTTGCTCTATTGGACATCATACCTTTCTGTACAGTATATTATCTACACGTTTGCTCTATTGGGCATCATACCTTTCTGTACAGTATATTATCTACACGTTTGCTCTATTGGACATCATACCTTTCTGTACAGTATATTATCTACACGTTTGCTCTATTGGACATCATACCTTTCTGTACAGTATATTATCTACACGTTTGCTCTATTGGACATCATACCTTTCTGTACAGTATATTATCTACACGTTTGCTCTATTGGACATCATACCTTTCTGTACAATATATTATCTACACGTTTGCTCTATTGGACATCATACCTTTCTGTACAGTATATTATCTACACGTTTGCTCTATTGGACATCATACCTTTCTGTACAGTATATTATCTACACGTTTGCTCTATTGGACATCATACCTTTCTGTACAGTATATTATCTACACGTTTGCTCTATTGGACATCATACCTTTCTGTACAGTATATTATCTACACGTTTGCTCTATTGGACATCATACCTTTCTGTACAGTATATTATCTACACGTTTGCTCTATTGGACATCATACCTTTCTGTACAGTATATTATCTACACGTTTGCTCTATTGGACATCATACCTTTCTGTACAGTATATTATCTACACGTTTGCTTTACTGGACATCATACCTTTCTGTACAGTATATTATCTACACGTTTGCTCTATTGGACATCATACCTTTCTGTACAGTATATTATCTACACGTTTGCTCTATTGGACATCATACCTTTCTGTACAGTATATTATCTACACGTTTGCTCTATTGGACATCATACCTTTCTGTACAGTATATTATCTACACGTTTGCTCTATTGGACATCATACCTTTCTGTACAGTATATTATCTACACGTTTGCTCTATTGGACATCATACCTTTCTGTACAGTATATTATCTACACGTTTGCTCTATTGGACATCATACCTTTCTGTACAGTATATTATCTACACGTTTGCTCTATTGGACATCATACCTTTCTGTACAGTATATTATCTACACGTTTGCTCTATTGGACATCATACCTTTCTGTACAGTATATTATCTACACATTTGCTCTATTGGACATCATACCTTTCTGTACAGTATATTATCTACACGTTTGCTCTATTGGACATCATACCTTTCTGTACAGTATATTATCTACACGTTTGCTCTATTGGACATCATACCTTTCTGTACAGTATATTATCTACACGTTTGCTCTATTGGACATCATACCTTTCTGTACAGTATATTATCTACACGTTTGCTCTATTGGACATCATACCTTTCTGTACAGTATATTATCTACACGTTTGCTCTATTGGACATCATACCTTTCTGTACAGTATATTATCTACACGTTTGCTCTATTGGACATCATACCTTTCTGTACAGTATATTATCTACACGTTTGCTCTATTGGACATCATACCTTTCTGTACAGTATATTATCTACACGTTTGCTCTATTGGACATCATACCTTTCTGTACAGTATATTATCTACACGTTTGCTCTATTGGACATCATACCTTTCTGTACAGTAGTTAATTATCTACACGTTTGCTCTATTGGACATCATACCTTTCTGTACAGTATATTATCTACACGTTTGCTCTATTGGACATCATACCTTTCTGTACAGTATATTATCTACACGTTTGCTCTATTGGACATCATACCTTTCTGTACAGTATATTATCTACACGTTTGCTTTACTGGACATCATACCTTTCTGTACAGTAGTTAATTATCTACATGTTTGCTCTATTGGACATCATACCTTTCTGTACAGTATATTATCTACACGTTTGCTCTATTGGACATCGTACCTTTCTGTACAGTATATTATCTACACGTTTGCTCTATTGGACATCGTACCTTTCTGTACAGTATATTATCTACACGTTTGCTCTATTGGACATCATACCTTTCTGTACAGTATATTATCTACACGTTTGCTCTATTGGACATCATACCTTTCTGTACAGTATATTATCTACACGTTTGCTCTATTGGACATCATACCTTTCTGTACAGTATATTATCTACACGTTTGCTCTATTGGACATCATACCTTTCTGTACAGTATATTATCTACACGTTTGCTCTATTGGACATCGTACCTTTCTGTACAGTATATTATCTACACGTTTGCTCTATTGGACATCATACCTTTCTGTACAGTATATTATCTACACGTTTGCTCTATTGGACATCATACCTTTCTGTACAGTATATTATCTACACGTTTGCTCTATTGGACATCATACCTTTCTGTACAGTATATTATCTACACGTTTGCTCTATTGGACATCATACCTTTCTGTACAGTATATTATCTACACGTTTGCTCTATTGGACATCATACCTTTCTGTACAGTATATTATCTACACGTTTGCTCTATTGGACATCATACCTTTCTGTACAGTATATTATCTACACGTTTGCTCTATTGGACATCATACCTTTCTGTACAGTATATTATCTACACGTTTGCTCTATTGGACATCATACCTTTCTGTACAGTATATTATCGACACGTTTGCTCTATTGGACATCATACCTTTCTGTACAGTATATTATCTACACGTTTGCTCTATTGGACATCATACCTTTCTGTACAGTATATTATCTACACGTTTGCTCTATTGGACATCATACCTTTCTGTACAGTATATTATCTACACGTTTGCTCTATTGGACATCATACCTTTCTGTACAGTATATTATCTACACGTTTGCTCTATTGGACATCATACCTTTCTGTACAGTATATTATCGACACGTTTGCTCTATTGGACATCATACCTTTCTGTACAGTATATTATCTACACGTTTGCTCTATTGGACATCATACCTTTCTGTACAGTATATTATCTACACGTTTGCTCTATTGGACATCATACCTTTCTGTACAGTATATTATCTACACGTTTGCTCTATTGGACATCGTACCTTTCTGTACAGTATATTATCTACACGTTTGCTCTATTGGACATCGTACCTTTCTGTACAGTATATTATCTACACGTTTGCTCTATTGGACATCATACCTTTCTGTACAATATATTATCTACACGTTTGCTCTATTGGACATCATACCTTTCTGTACAGTATATTATCTACACGTTTGCTCTATTGGACATCATACCTTTCTGTACAGTATATTTACACGTTTGCTCTATTGGACATCATACCTTTCTGTACAGTATATTATCTACACGTTTGCTCTATTGGACATCATACCTTTCTGTACAGTATATTATCTACACGTTTGCTCTATTGGACATCATACCTTTCTGTACAGTATATTATCTGCACGTTTGCTCTATTGGACATCATACCTTTCTGTACAATATATTATCTACACGTTTGCTCTATTGGACATCATACCTTTCTGTACAGTATATTATCTACACGTTTGCTCTATTGGACATCATACCTTTCTGTACAGCAGGCAGAGGTGTCGTTGACCAGCTGGTTCTCCTGCTGATCTCCTCATAGGTGCTCTCTGTAGAAAACAAGCAAAGGCAAATGGATATAGTGAGAAAGAGCAAGGGAGGGAGGGAGGAATGGTGTGAAAGAAACAGAGAGGAGGGAGAGTGACAGAGAATAAGAGAGAAAGAGAGGTTGATGGACATCATTAGAGCACTCCACACACACTGTGTGCTTTTAACTTGCCAATTTCACAATATTTTGTTGATTGTTTTTTGTTTTTGTTTATTTATTCCTGTGCGGCAACACAAATCTGAAGACAAAAAGATATTGAAAGGAGGAAAAAAACTGAGAGAACAGGAAGGAAGAGAGAGAGAGAAAGACACCCACAGAAAAGAAGGAAGTAAGGAAGGAAGAGCACACGGTATATAGAGAGAATTACAGAGGGATGAAAGCAAAGAAAAAGAAGAAAGGGGGTTGAAGAGGCTCAAAGGTTTCTGTGGGAATCACCATTGTCAACATTACACCCCCCTCCCCTCCTCCTCAGCCAAATATTGTGTCCCAGAGTGGAACCAGTACGCCTCATTTCCTGTCCCAGAGCAGCTGCTTCCTGTCTGAGACTCCACGACCAGACGCGGAATCAAATCACACCATAAATGTTCAGCAATGCTCGAGCATAGTGGCCCCTATAATCCTAAAAAGTGGGAATCCTGTTAACCCAGCTCTGTGTCTCACGCCCATGATTGCCGGGACTCGTTCATCTGTACTGCGCATTGTCAGTCGACAGCTGTCCATCTTATTTACGCTCATCTTATTTGCCCCATTAGGTTTGTTTAAGGGCGTTTTTCAAAGCTTGAGAGCTGCATTGAGCTGTAGCGTCATGGCATTGCGTACTGCAGTTTAACGGACTGAGCCTGCGTCACGGTAACGGATCGACGACAGCAGAGGGCCGCGCCCAAGGAGACGCAGGAGCCCAGCCGGTTCTCTGCCTTACCTGCTTTGACCTGTAGGCGGGGCTGCTGCTGCGTGTTGTTGATAGGGGTTGCGGGATAGGCGAAAGTGGGGCTACCTAGAACGAGAGAGATAGAGAGACAAAGAGAGAGAGAGAGAGGGGGGGGGGGGGGGGTTGTTCAGACGTGTCAACCTCAGAATGTGTGCTGCGCATCCACTAGGGGTCCCCTGTACCTTTAAAATGAGATTGGGGGGGGCATGTGTGTTCCTTCATTCAACCAATGCTGTTTCACTCCTTTACTATCCTGCAATAAAACTTTTTCACCAAGCATATGTGTGCCGAGGAAGCTCACAACTTTATAAAAACAAATACATTATTGGGGCTGATTAAATGATTAAGGACATTAATGACATTTTTGAAATGGATCAGTCCTTGTTGTGTCAATTGGCCCTTATCGTACTGTTGGTACATATCATGGGTGTGATATACGCTCATACAGACGTACTCTGCCGGAGGTAATTGAGGTGTGAGAGGAGGATGTCCGTGTTGTATGCAGAGGTGAGATGCATCACGTCCTCCTTGGTCATCTTGCAGAGCGCCTTCCCGTCCACCGACTGGAAGATGGACACGTCCACGTCCACCAGGCAGTACTCTTTGATGGCCCACTCCACCCACTGCCTCACGTGGTCCTGGGTCCACACCTCGGGGTCTGAAAAGCAAAAAATGGGAGGGGGTGTCAAAGTTTAACCCTTTAGTTTGTGATCGGAATGTTCTTAACTGAACATTCTAATGCTGATGCAATAGTCACTGCTTTTAATTGAAAGCAATGGAGTTCTGGAACACTGACTTTTAAGGGATTTCCCAGATCAGTAAAGAGTAGGATAGCACTGTGTCGTCACCACATAATGCTGACCTTTCGCATTGAAACCAGAGTGGAGCTCCACCAATCACAATGCATGTTGATGACAACAAATGAGCAATGCCAGTGGTGATTGGTGAAAGCTTACTTCTGTTTCTGCCTTTAAATCAAGACTGAAAAGCTACCTGTTTACCCTCTGGTTCAGCACCTGTCCCTTATAATCCAAGTCTATACTTCAATCCTGCCATTCTCAGACTACAGCCTAAAATCACCTACAGCATTGACCACAGAGCGCGGAGCGCGGCGGGTGAGCTGGTGCTTACCCTGAACTGCTCTGGTAAATATCTAGCTGTATAAGTGATAAGCATGTCAAAATAAATAAACTAAGTATAAATAAAACAATTACACTACAAAATCTGCCCAGGAACAGATCAGGGTAAGCAAACGAATGGTTGTGGTGAGAAATGCTTTGAAATACTAGCGTAGGAGAAGCGATGTTAGGTGATGGTGCCCCACGGACCATAAAAAAAAAAGCTTAAATATTTCAATCACAGAGGGAGCTGGCCAGTTTTTTGCTCAGTGAGACAGCTGTCAATCTCATCTGTGGTTTGTGTTGTGTGGTTGTCATAGTTCCTGGGGGCTGTCCATTGTGGTTGTCATGGTTCCTGGGTGGAAATTGCTCGGACCACACTGCATCTCTGGTCAGGCTAAATGACAGGTGGGGCTGAACAATATAGATTATTGGAATATATATAGATAGATTGTTCTAAATGTAGTTCAATTTGAATTTACATTGTTCCAAATGTAGTTTTTGAAATGTTCAATTTGAGTTTCTAAAAGGCCTTGTTTTTTGTTTTTTTTAAAGGTGTGGGACTTCATTACAATTTTAAGAGTCTTGTAAAAAAAAAAATTTTGGACATTTTTGGAAGGACTATTGCTAGTTCGAGGCTTTAGAGCACTTCAGTTTTTAAATGGCACATTGAATGTTACTTTTGTTCTTCCTGGCAAAGATTTCTGAGCTGTGCTTGATGCCAGGCATAAAATACTTGTGGATATGAGCTAACTAGGGAGAGTTAAAATTATGTGAGAAATCAATTTACAGTACTCGGCAACAGAGTCAGTACGGATTATGGCTGGGTAGGCCTACCTCTTATGGCTAAACAGACAGAGGACAGACGTGTGTGTGTGTGTGTGTGTCATTTTTTATTTGTTCTTTTCACCATTTATTTGTGAGTCCTGCTAGACTAACCCCATGGCCTTTGAACTTCAAGATGACGGGGCCCATGCAAGGCCCCAGGGTGGGATGTTCTCAGACACACCCTCTAATAAGAATTCAAGGTGGTCATTGTTTTTCCAGTCTGACGGTACTGATGTTCTGCATCTATTTGGATTATATTTTTCTTAGGGGGCGGGGGTGGTCTCTGTCTCCCGAGCTCTTCATTGTCCTTGTTTAACACATTGCGCGGCACTGATGTAATATCCGCGTATTATTGCAGCAATAATAGCCTGGCACGGCTGACTCCCGCCGGCCTGCTCTGTGACATTGTGTGGAGGGACCCCGCCCGGAGGCGTCTCACAGCTCGTGATGTCACAGACACCCAAGATGCCGCCTCCCGACCGTGACTCAACGAAGACGAGTATTCCGGCACGCGGGAATTTAATCGGTTTACTCACGCGAGGCCTTTTTCGGGAATCGCCGCGGCTGACGTGTGCTAAGCCGTTAATCGCGCCGTTAATGTTAAAATTCTTAGCGGAAGATCTCACTTTCTTTCCTTCGCTTTGCGTGTCCCCTGCCATATGTTTGTTTTGTTTTGTTTAGATTGATAAGTGACATATGCTATTTCATGGGAAAGTTACTGCATTGCCACAAAGGAAACGCTGGCGCTGGTGTTGAGGGTGAGCCAATGCCCACTTGAATGGCTGGCAGCTTCCCCTTTTCAGGTTTCACTGTTGTGTGACCAAAGATTTGGCAAACAGCAAATAGCCCCTGTCTCCTAACAGCAGCTTAATTCTGCACTGTAGGAAACCGATAACAGTCATTGTGCCATACAACTCTATGACCATTGAATTGAATATTTAAAATTTGAACAGCGTGATAAAAAATTTAATAGCTAACCTACTTGACTCAATTTGGACATGTTTCGCTATCATGTGGCACTGCTTGATCTAATGTAGTTCTGCTTGTTTCCTGTTCTGCGGCAGAGGAGTATAGTGGTTAGGGAACTGGACTTGTAACTCAACGGTTGTAGGTTTGGTTCACAGCTAGAATTCTGCCATTGTCCCTTGAACCGCTTCAGTAAAATATCCGCCCACTGTAAATGGATTGCATGCAATTTGTGTAAACGTTTCTGTGCTTTGAGGCATATAAAAGGCACCTTAATTGTGCTATTGATTCCAAAGTTTTCACTGTTGCTATGGCTGAAAGCTTGGTGGTAGACTGAATCTACAATATATCCATCTGAAGATTGTGATGGAGAACGAGCGAGGTTGAGGGTTTGCTGATTTCTGAGGGTGACAGTGATCACAAGCTGAGATAGTTGGGGAGAAAAGCAAGGTGAAAAAAGGAAAAGAAGCAGAAACAGATAAGAGGGGATGTGTGATAAGTGTCGTCCTCTTTGATTAGCACTCTGCACTGCCACTGACCTGGCCTGCTTCCTCAGAGAAAGCGTCATTTCAACTGACGCAAGATCCTGTGTGCATTGGGTAACCGCTAAGGCCAGGTTTCATACACACACACACACACACACACACACATGAACATGAACATGAACATGCAGACCTACATACACACAAGCATTCAGATACACACACACACACACACACAAACATGCACACCCACATGCACTGATGCACGCACATATACACACACACACACACACACAAACATGCACACCCACATATACAGATGCACGCACACACACAAAAACATGCATGCTCGCATACGCACACACATGCGTGTGCATGTAAACATACATGCAAATAAATATGGATACACACATACTCACACATGCATGTGCACACAGTTGCACACAAAAGCTCACACACATAAGCATACGCATGCATACAGTTACAATGCTTCTTGGGCACATGTGACCACACTATCGATGCCACGTCCTTGGTCTCTCTGTGTACCACATGACATACTCTGTGCACATGCATGTACCTTTGGCTGTTATAGGAGAAATCACAGCCCAGATGAAAATATTTAGTCATCCAACCCAAACACATATACAGTGCCCTCCACTATTATTGGTACCCCTGGTAAAGATGAGTAAATAGGGTTATACAAAAATCACTGTTTGGTGAATTAGCTTAATCTCACACTGAAAAAAATGTTATTTAAGTAAATTGAAGTAAATGTATTATGAGAAAAAAAAATCCCTCATCAAGAAATAATAATTTTTAACAAAACCATGTGTTCCACAATTATTGGCACCCCTGCATTTATATATAGAATAAAGTAATAATTTTTTATATTTGGTCGCATATCCTTTGCATGCCATGACTTCCTGATGTCTGTGACCCAACAACATCAAAAAACTCTTGATATCTTATTTTCTGGTACTCTTACAAGCGATACTATAACGTCTCTGCATTTGAATGGATCTCTATGGGAATTTGGGGGTGGGACTACATTTAACTGTAAATTATGCTGGAACAGTATGGAATACAGTAGATATGGATGGATTACTTGAAGGGTTTTGAACTTGAAACAACCCTTAAAGTGATCCATCCATATCTATTGCATATCTGGCAGCAGAGTGATGGTGCAGAGACCATCACTCAAATTCAAATGCAGAGAAATTATAGTATCGCTTGTAAGAGTACTAGAAAATAAGATATCAAGAGTCTTGTTGTTAGGTCCCAGACATCATGCAAAGGATATGCGACCAAATATTTAAAATTATTACTTCATTCTATATATAAATGCAGGGGTGCCAATAATTGTGGCATACGTGGTTTTGTTAAAAATAATAATTTCTTGATGAGGGATTTTTTTTTCTCGTAATAAATTTACTTAGATTAAAGATTGGATTTTTCTCATTTTTTCAGTGTGAGATTAAGCTAATTCACCAAACGGTCTCATCTTTACCAGGGGTGCTAATAATAGTGGAGGGCACTGTATATCAGATAAGTATTGGGCAATGGATTAGTGCCTGTTTAGCACATTCAAATGAACTCCCCTCTGATTGGCTCATGCTCATGACAATTTCAAATTCCCTTTCAGCTCTATTTTCTTATACACGTACACTCAGAAATAAAGGTACAGTGGAGGTACATTTTTTGTCAAAATATATACATTGGAATTACAATAATGTTCTATTTGGGTAATAATAATACCTTTTCAAGGTACAAATTAATTGTGTATTGCTGGCTAGGGGTACAATTTTATGTACCTATAAGGTACCACTCGAGTGACACGTGTTTGTACATTTTTGGGTACTGTTTGTACTTTTTTTATGAGAGTGTACAATATAAAGTATAATATAAATACAATACTAATGATCATTTAATAAGATAATCATCATAAGATAAAATATAGATTTATTTAACAGATTATCACCCAAGAGACAATTTAATGGGAACCTTGCATCTCTTCTAAAAATATACTAGTTTTTTATTGATAGAATAATGTTTCATTGTTTTCTCAATGGGTTATTATTCACTTCAGTTACAGTATATTACTTTTTGGTAACACTTTATTTTGAGTGTCCCATGTTGACACTCAACTTGATATCAACTGATATCAATTGAATATTTGTTCAGTGTTAATTTAAAGTCAATTGCATGTCAAGTGATTGTTCACAAACTCCACAAACATGTGAGTGGCAAGAAACACTATATTGACACTCAACACTCTTGTCAAGAAACACTCTATTGACACTCAGCATAGTATAAACTGACTGTTTACTGTATCTCAACATTCAGTTGATATCAAGTTGATTGTCAACATGGGACACTCAAAATAAAGTGTTGCCTACTTTTTTCAACATATATAAGTCAGTAAAGTATCAGAAAAACAAGCGTCCATTTTGCTGAAAGTGCAAACTTGTTTTTGTCATCCAGGACACTTGAAAATACTTTTTGTCTGTAGGGTATCAGGAGGATATAAGGGCCCGCCGTCCCCCCATAGCCCACAGTAGGGACAATGGAGGCAGACTGGAGCTCATTGTTAATGGGTTGATGAGGTTAGCATATGCGTCTGTGTGACTGGGCACACACAATCTCTCCTGCAGTGGGTTGTGCGGGCCTCTGGCTGTGTGTTTGTTTGTGCCAGTTGCATCCTGTGTCTCCCACACAAAAATAACCTCGTGGACCTCAAGATCAAGGCCAGATTTGGACTGCAGACAAATTGATTCCCCAGCAAACAGACAATCTGCTCGCCCTAAAGATGAAAATGAGAAGGCCTTTTTTTTTTTTTACATGATCTGAAATGAGGTGAAGCGGCTCTTTCTTTAAGGACTCTGACTCTGACTCTGAATCTGACTCACTGTAAACTGTGAAACGGGCACAAATTGTTAAAGTAAAGATTTGAGATCTGAAAAATCTCAAATCAGTGCCCGAAAAGATCTGCACTTTCTGTCCACTCTTTCTAGCTCATGTTTGCTTTATTTACATGACAAGCACTCATTTGTGTTGCCAAAATATTACCTGCAATAACACTTAGCTAAATTATTATTATTATTATTATTATTATTATTATTAATGGTCTTAAGTAAAGATCAGAAGACATTCTCACTGTCTCTGTTTCTCAGTGTGTGTGTCTCTCTCTCTCTCTCTCTCTCTCTCTCTCTGTTTCTCTCTCTTTCTGCCAACATGTGGCCTCCTTACTGACACACAGCTTCCTCTTGCGGGTGCTAAAATTACTCAGCTGCCGATACTTCTGCAATTGAAAAATGGCTGGAAAAAAAAGAAAGAATCGAAAACAAGGTTGTCAGCGAGCAACCTTTTCAACAGGGCATAGAGCATAGAGCACCACAGAACTTGATGAGGTGTGATGGTGAAGACCAGCCGGGACGTGTGAGGGGGGACAGACTGTTCACCTGCAGGCACTATGACCCTCTTCTCCTCTGTGCTGCTGTTGGGGGGAGCGGCAGTCTGTGGGCTGGACCGGGGCTCAGGGTACGAGGTCTGGTAGGTCAGCTGTTCACCCTCACTGCCGCTCATGTGCCGGGATCTCCTGGACACACTGCAGTCCACTGGGGATTCACCACTGGAGAGAGGGAGGGGGAGGGAGAGGGGTGGAGAGAGGGAGAGGGAGAGGGGAGGGAGGGGAGGAGGGAGAGGGGAGAAAGAG
>CM040406.1:72662654-72745154 GCA_022702515.1 Ilyophis sp. 1 JC-2022 | reverse complement strand
CTTTAGTTTTTATCTTTCTATATCCTCCGTTGCTACTGCTGAAGTGCATTAAGCTGAGGAAGACAATATTCCCTGCCCCCACACCCCCAACACACACACACACACACACACACAGAATAATTGGCTTTGGGCTAATAATAATAGAATTGGTTAGCTGCGTCCCTTGTTCAGAGGTGTGAGTATTTCGGCTGAAGGTGGTGAAGCAGGTGTTATATATGCATTACTGGCATCTGCTCTGCTCACTCACTCTAGATGGATGCAGATTAACATGTGCACATGCACAGCTGCACACACACACACACACACACACACACACACACACACACACACACACACGACACAGCTTTGCACATATAATCACATTAACAGCATGTATACAACTTACCAGAGCCACAGATAAACAAACATACACACAGAAACACAAATTATCTTTCTTACCCACACACACACACACACACAGCAAGGCGTGACCAATGATACCACAACTGACTTCCTGTGCAATGAGTTTCACTGCAGGCCCTGTTGCCAAGCGACAAGAAACAATGACAAACTACATCTGCATAAATTCTGCATGCTCTTGCAGAAGTCGAGAGGAGCCTTCTCCCTTGTGCCTAATGCAGGCCTTCTCAACCCCTGACCTGACGTACCCCCTTGTATGCTGGCTTTCATTCCAGCCAATCTCTTCATTACCGAAGGTTAACCATCGTATGATGAAGCATACCCTCCCTCCTTTTTTAAATAAAGAGGACCACACAGTCCACTCTGGGTTCTGTATTTTTCACTTTATTCAGACAGGGGGCTAGCAGAGAGGGTTACAGATAGAGCTGGGATCACAGTATGAAAAGTGCAATGGCCAGGATTCAAACCTCCAGCCACACAAGGGGGGGGGATGTGGCTTCAGAGATAGCTGCCCTATGGACTGCACCACAAGGCATTACTAATGCTGAAACACAACGTAGCTTTGACTCAACCCCATTTGCTTTGCCCAACTCTCATCTTCCACAAACGGTTTTGTTTCAATGAGCCGGGATGTCCACACTTTCAGCGTTTCGGACGTCACTCAATTCAACTGCAGGTCTGTCAATTAATCAATACCAAATGTAGCCTCTTGCAAAGGGAATCATTGCCACAGGCCAGTACAGAAAACAAAAGCACACAACTGAGAGCTTGGCTTCCTCATTAAAAGTCCTGAAATTAATCTAAAATATTAGTCTTTAATAATAGTCTTTGTAACTTGAATATCTCTTTTTGACATAATGAACCATTTAGAGAGCCAATCGTCCTTCATTAAATTGACAATCATAGGTGCAATCCCCCCCTTTTCACACCAACTGAAATGCTAACATTAAAAAGCAACAGCTGGGCCTTCATGCGTTGCCATCCAGACAACCTTGAAATTTCAACAGATTACATTTTTTATTTAAATAATTTTATTTTACCTTTATTTTACCAGGCAGGCCAATTAAGATCAAAATCGTATTTACAATGGCGGCCTGGCAAGAGTCAAAAGAAGTCTTGAGGAGGCATAGGGATAAGACAGCAACAACAGACAATAGAGAGACAGACAAAAGCCAGTCAGTTAACAAGCACAAGACAAGCAGCTTGCAAATACAAAATGCAACAGCAAGAACACAAAACACAAACACAAAACTAATAGAAGGCCAACAAATGCATGCTTGCAGTGCATGGGTTAAGCATTCAGATGCATGCTGGCAATGCATGGGTTAAGCATTCAGATGCATGCTTGCAATGCATGGGTTAAGCATTCAGATGCATGCTTGCAGTGCATGGGTTAAGCATTCAGATGCATGCTTGCAGTACATGGGTTAAGCATTCAGATGCATGCTTGCAGTACATGGGTTAAGCATTCAGATGCATGCTTGCAGTGCATGGGTTAAGCATTCAGATGCATGCTTGCAGTGCATGGGTTAAGCATTCAGATGCATGCTTGCAGTGGGGGTTAAGCATTCAGATGCATGCAGCAAACTCGGCGGGGGCGTTGTGCATGTTCACACTGAGCAGATGAGTAAAAAGCCACAGCGGCGTTACTAAGCACCTCCCTGTAGTTATTTGTCTGGTGTCTGTTTTATTGCACAAGGCACAGAGGTTCTTGTGGCCACCGCAGTGGATTGCAAAGCTTGTGGCTACGGTCGGTGTGACAGATATTTTCACCGTCAAATTTTCAGTGCAGTTCAGTTTAGGGTGCCAACGGCTGGCTGGCTGGCTTTATTCACGGTGATAATTTGTCCTGTGATGTTTGTCTCCCTAAGACTGTCAAACAGGAGGGTGAAGTAGCACACAGTCCAATGGTAAACCAACACCACAGAACATTCACTGTTCCTGGAAACTCAGAAACAAACCCTCACATAACCAACACCGTGTACATGCTTGCACAGAAAACAAACTTTGCTTCTCTTGTTTTTTATTACATACAAAAAATTAAAAAGATTTCCCCTCTAAATTGCACTATTCAATGCTGAATATATACACTGCTCAAAAAAATTAAGGGAACACTTAATCATCACAGTATAACACCAAGTCAATTAAACCAAACCGGTCATGCTGGATGATGTTGCAGGCAGCATAACATTTGCCACGGCGTCTCCAGACTCTTTCACGTCTGTCACATGTGCTCAGTGTGAACCTGCTCTCGTCTGTGAAGAGAACGGGGCGCCAATGGCGAACCTGCCAATTCTGGTGTTCTCTGGCAAATGCCAATCGAGCTGCACGGTGCTGGGCTGTGAGCACAGGTCCCACTACAGGACGTCGGGCCCTCATGCCACCCTCATGGAGTCTGTTTCTGACAGTTTGGTCAGAAACATGCACACGACTAGCCTGCTGGAGGTCATTTTGTAGGGCTTTGGCAGTGCCCCTCCTGTTCCTCCTCGCACAAAGGAGCAGATACCGGTCCTGCCGCTGGGTTGTTGCCCTTCTATGGCCCTGTATCTCCTCCACGCTTTTGAGACTGTGCTGGGAGACACAGCAAACCTTCTTGCGACGGCACGTATGGATGTGCCATCCTGGAGGAGCTGGACTACCTGTGCAACCTGAATGGGCTGCAGGTACCGCTTCATGCTACCAGTAGTGACAAGGGCACTAGCAAAATGCAAAACTAGATAAAAATCAGTCAGGAAGGATAAGGAGAGAGAAATGGTCTGTGGCCACCACCTGCAAAACCATTTATGTTTTGGGGGTTGTCTTGCTGTTGCCTCTCCTGTCCATCTGTTGTCACTTTAATTTGCACCAAAGCGGGTGAAATTGATTCACAATCGTTTACGCTTCCTAACTGGACAGATCGATATCCCAGAAGTTTAATTGGCTTGGTGTTATACTGTGTTGATTAAGTGTTCTCTTCATTTCTTTGAGCAGTGTATAAAACCAACTGGCATTGGGGCTATTCAGTGATCAGCCTTTTAATTATTGTTGCATTGAAATGCTTCTAACAACCATGGCATATCTTTGTGTTTAAACTGGTGAATATCAGTTTTAATTCTCACAAAACTGGAAAAATAGTTAATGTATACAGACTGATATTACATTTTTGAAAAAATATTAAAAACATAATAATATGGATTACCATAGAATAATGACTGTCCGTTGTTGTTTGAAAAATACAGACACCAATAAGATTGACATTTAATATGGCACTTGATTTAGAAAAAAATATGCATGAAATATGCATGGAATATAAGATAAGACTGTAGGCTAGAATACTTGACTTGATCTTTTCTTGTGCCATAGAACAAAACGATATGTCCCGGCCAAAAAGGTCCTCATCGCACGGCTTAATGATAAAACTGAACAAATACGTTATTCTTCGAATTAGCATTAGCAACTGAAACATATACAGACCCCCCCAAAAAAGCTGTCATGTCAACTAAACCTATTCCCTGTTTGATGTGTACTTCTTTACTAAACCTATTCCCTGTTTGATGTGTACTTCTTTACTAAACCTATTCCCTGTTTGATGTGTACTTCTTTACTAAACCTATTCCCTGTTTGATGTGTACTTCTTTACTAAACCTATTCCCTGTTTGATGTGTACTTCTTTACTAAACCTATTCCCTGTTTGATGTGTACTTCTTTACTAAACCTATTCCCTGTTTGATGTGTACTTCTTTACTAAACCTATTCCCTGTTTGATGTGTACTTCTTTACTAAACCTATTCCCTGTTTGATGTGTACTTCTTTACTAAACCTATTCCCTGTTTGATGTGTACTTCTTTACTAAACCTATTCTCTGTTTGATGTGTACTTCTTTGGATCAGTATTCTCACAGTATCTCGGAATGCCTGTAAATACTAAAAACTCCACAAAACTGACCACCCACAAATAGCTGTACATTTGTAAAATACACGATCGAGTAAAAGTGAAAGATTCGAAGGCTACTTGTAAGAACAGGGTATGATATAGCACTGAACATTTTTTTTATTGCGTACCTGTGAATTGCTTTAATAAAATGATCGAATTGCCTGACTATTTTGACAAGGGGTGAGTTGATTGAACGGATCCGTACAATTTTACTTAACAACAGCCGAACGCCAACTCTACGGGCGCATGCGCTCTTTGACGTGTATGCTCTCAAGTTGTTTCAGAGTGCAGAAAAGAAGAAGTAGTCAAGCAGTTGAGCTGATTCTGCATAGGGATGAGCAGCTGCATTTTGGGCTGCAAAACACGCTGCGGTTTTCAACTTTTTTTTTCTTCTTTTTTTTTTTTAACGCAGCAGCATTAGAAAAATGGCTGGTTGCCCAAAGTAGATAAAAGGCCAAGCTATATCCTATGTTTAAGAAAAATGTAGGCGTTCGTTTAGGCTATATCGTTTTGATTATCCTATAGTTTACAAGTCGCACAATCGTGAACATTAAAAAAACATCTAAAGAACTTTTCTGTTTTCTGAAAGTCTTTGTTGCTTTTTTGGTGTGGAGGGAGCGGAAGTGTGTGCGGAAAGTCTGAGGTTTAGAGACAGGAAGCCTGCCGAGTTCAGATAACGACACCTGACAAGGCTCTACCCTACAGTTTACTATAAATTATTCTTAAAATAACTGTCCTGGACGCAAGACATTGGCGCGGGGTGGTCGGAGTAGCCCACTGGGAAGAAAAAAAAAGTAATTGGTTACATAGAATATTTCATAAATGGCTATTGCCACGCCATATAAATCTCAATTTAATCATCGTTAACCGTTCACTTGTGGTTCTGAAACTTGTAAGCAGGTGTTTCGCTTAGAGTGTGTATCCTTCTCACGCGCTTTAGATACAGTTTAGGCCTATGTGCCTAAGAGGGGTGGGCCCGGTAGTTGGATTACTATGGTGTAACCTCAGACAGTTACTGATATTCTCCTAATAATCATACCAATCAAAAATCGACAGAAAATTTTCAGCTGTTCACAGATTATAGCGAGTAAAAAGGTGCATTGATGTAATGTGTGTCTAAACACTATAGGCCTAATTTTAAGAAAAATGTATAATAACTATAAACTTGTAGACATATTTCAAATAAGCAAGTCACCCAAACACATTTAACCGTTTTATGGCTGCAAAACAAGCCATACAAATAAACCCAAGTGTGTGTGTTCTTCGTACATTTTTCCCCTGAAATATTTGAGCTCATTACCCATACCATTGGCGTTTTTAAAAGTTATAGGCCTACCTTCTAATCTGTGTGATATAATTTGATGTAAGTTTTTGGTTATACATACGATGATAGTTTGCTTGTTGAGAGAAAATCATACAGGTTATGTTTTTTCTGTACATTAATTCAATTTTTATTTTTATTTTTTTACTATTTTTGATCTCCTTAAACAATTAATACTGATTGACAGGCTATAATATTATGATTTTAAATAGCTATAGTCGTAAATAATAATTTTATATTTCATAGAACTGAGACAGATCTGAGACATGCAGCCCAGGGACTACAATTTAGCCTCCCTGGCTAACTCTGGAACATTTACAGAAATGTTATTAATGTGCATTGTGCCTGTCAAATAAACGAATTCAATTTAAAAAATCTGTCCAATTGAGTATAACGAACAAAGCATGTTTTTTTAAAACAAACAAAACAAAGTTGCATATTATTGCATCACATTATAACGTGCCTACACAAATACATCATATTCCCATTCATGTGACATTGGATGACCGATGAAATAAAGATTGCTGAATTAATACAATTTTTTAAATCCCAAATTAGCGCCCGTTTCCTGGATGATTGGAAAAGAGTTAATCACGTGACAAGGAGTTCGACAATACTGTAACTTCGCAAAAGTTAAAGTTAGAAAAGGGTCTATACCTTCACCAAACTATGCCTTCACCAAATATTCAATAGGCCCAGACCTACCAGTGTAAACTTCTCGGACTGCGATTTTTAAACTATATGGGAATATCAAGACAACTGTTGAAGGATTTATTCAGGAGCGCACTTAATATAGGCCGTTATTTATTGCGTTCACCCAGATTTAAAAATTAAACATACAAACTGAGGCACACTTACATTTAGGCATTTTGCAGACGTTCAGAAGCACAAAAGCGCCACACCGACAGACATTTTTTCCTCTGGAGAAAATAATATTTCAACTCAACATCGTCGTCCTGAAATTCTGCAATTAACTGTTGGTCGTTCTCTTCACCACGTAGCTGATTTCATATTTGCACAGAGCAATAACACCAAAATATTAATTAAGGCATTTATACGCACAAAATAAGACAGGCCTCAGCTTTGGTCCGTGGTATAGACAAGTAAATGCTGTTTTCAAAAAATTAAAGTTGATTGTTTTTGTGATATGTGTAGTTACATATTGGACTCTATTTATTGGACTTACTTTTTTTTTTTAAATGTGTTAAACAAACTTTTGCAGGTACAGTTGATTTTGGATTTTAAAGATTCAGGTTATATAGCTAGTATTCAGTACTTCTCTGTCAAAACCATAAAACTGCGTAAAGCTTGAGAGAGAAATTGCCCACATAGGCCTAAAATGACGTGGTGGCATACTCTTCATAAAAGGAAGCTATGAACTACAGCTGCTAATTTTGGATACAATTTTAGAATCATATTAAAGGAACGATTATAAAGCAAACGACCTAAATCAAAGTTGGATTATTTCATTGTTTCTGAAAATGCTCATTTCGGCTTTGTCCTGTTTGTTGTAGGCTACGTGCCAAAGCCAGTCGCAGTATCATTGAAACAGTAATGTTTTAACAACTGATTACCAATTAATTGAATATTTTAAATATAAGTATTTTAATAGATTTTTAAATATATATACGTTGTGTTTTATGTGACTATAATTATATACACATATAGCCTACACAGCAATGGTCTTCTAATCAACAAAAGCATGTAACACAATACGGCTGTTAAGCTTTCGCATTTGTTGGAAATAGACAAATAGCCCACTAAACCTTTAAATTTAGGCTATCGTGTTTCAAATCATGATGACACAGGCTATTCAAATCTTTAAAGTGAAGCGCTAACTAAATCTTTTATTAAAAATCACAGGTACCCGTCACGTCGCAGAATTCAATCTTCCAGCTTTTAAAGGAGTCCTTCTTGTATCCAATAGCTCGATGGCTCGAGAGCCACTCGTGTCGTGCGCGCCAGTGCATTCCGAACACATCGGTTTTTGTTAGTTTTTTATCTGATGTTCTTCATAAATCGTTTTTTCTTTTGTCCGTTTTAAAAAAATATCGATTTTAAACTCATACCGATTATTATAAAATATCAACATGTCTTTATGTCAGTGCCTTTGAGATTACACAATTTGTTAAAACCAAAAACCGGAGCGCCAAAAAAAAAAGCAGATGGAAATGAGGGTTTTAACATCCCCTTCAGTTGTGGACGCCATTTAGTTTTATCTGACTCTAAATGTTGTAGTGGTTTCTTGTGTTATTAAAGAGCCGACATACAACCACGAACGGGAAGGAAGAGGAAATTTTGTACAAGAAGGAAAGAGTGGGGGACCTCGCATCACCGCGTCGTCTCTCTCACTCTGCAAAAAGAGACCTGCTAACCGACTCAGTGGGTGGCTGCGCGCTACTCATTTTCAGAAACAACATGAAAAACAGAAGAACTAGTTCAACCGCCTACCTTAATCGTACAGTCCATTGCCGCTGACGCTCAGTCTGTGAAGCTCATGTATTAGAGGTTTAATCGAACACTTTGTAACTAATTTGCTTTGTTGCCCTGTCTTAATAGCATCGACTCCAATGCACAGACGCGTTTATGCCTCGGCTCTAACCATTGCAGCAACAATTTTCACTTTGACCATAACCGGATGACGATTTTTTCTCTCTCTCTCTCTTTTCTAAATTGGGAAGTGAAGTCACACTATAGCATTAAAGCGTGTTCCCATTGGTGAAACGAAATCATTTTTTAAATTTCTTAGAAAAGTACAAGCGTTTTTTTATTCTACTGATAGATTTAAACGACAGATTGGTGGACTAGGCTACCTTAGATATCGTCTTCATGCTCAGTCCATGGTAATACAAACTCTTAAAAATCATTTTCGGTATATTTAAGTATACTATTTCTGCTGCCAGAATAAAATTTGTATTGTATTTCTTGTGTTTTGGTATTTCAAAATATTTTTTTATTATTTTGAACTATCGTATTTGAATGTTTTGTCTGTTAATTGATTCATGCAAACATTGCTAAAAATAACTTCATATATTAGTCAATGGATCTTATTGAAAGCAGCTCTGCAGTTCTATTTAGAAAAATTTTAACAAAACGAAATGTTTAATTTTGTGCAATTCACATATTGTAAGATGATGGACCTTAGGCAGTATGCTTTTCAAGGTAGTATGCTTTAAATATAAGGGTTTCATTCAGCCTTGCAATTTTACTTTGTTGCTAAATGTAACCTACTTACTCAATAACATCGCAAGCCTAAACCGATAAATGGTGGCAGTAATGAACGCACTCTCGCCGTTTTCCTGTTGCCTATCTAAATATGACCCCGGAAACGGCACTTTAAGCTCAAAATCTCTGACCGCAAACCTGCACGCAGCGATATCGGCCCCCATTAAATAGTACCCATTAATACACTTCAAAACACCAGCGGACACGACGTCATTCTTGATTGCTATTTTAGCCGACTCGACCAAATCCCCATCTATCGACGAGTTGTAAAAGTGCATCTTTCATCTCGAGCATATAACTTATCGTCCTTTGTACGTCCTCAAATTTTTTTTGCGTTTTTTTATTTATGTTGAGGGCCTAGACACAATAGCTACAAATGTGCCCGCAAACAGCAACAATGCTGCGCCTTCTTTATGTCGTTGATGTAGGCTACGATGTTGTTTCAGCTTAATTCTTTTCTGATTTGGGCATTTAAAGTGTGAAGCATTAGCTACATTTTAAAAATGCTTTTTTTCATAATTAATATTTATTTTTTATTTGTACGTTACTGAAACGACAATTGTATTGACATAGCTTGTAAGAAACATAAAATGGCAAACTACTCCTTAAAATAATGGCATCTATTTTGCCCTGCATTTTCAGAAAATTTATGTACACAGTTAGGCTATATAGCTTATCATTGAGCGTCCCAAAAGTAGGCCTATAGGTTGTTTGGTTATTAGTTCAGTTATTCTGTATATTTATTAATATATGATACCCTTTTAAATGAGATCAACATTTCTGAGTTTTTCTGTGGGTAGCCTATACAGATATTGTCTATCAACTTGGATACGTTTGGGCTTTGTAAAAAAAAAAAACTTTGCCACCAAGATTTTTCAGTTTGGAAGGCAGACAATGTCCGAACGGAATTTTATTTCCATCTGTCTGCATTTCACGCGTTCTTTTCTGTTAATGAATCAAATAAAAATGAGAATAAATCATTGCTCCTGAGTCGTCCGACCCACCCGATCAGGTGCTTATGTAACTTGACTCTGGTTGTGTCCTTGTCTGCACACTTTTGGGAGGGAGTGATCTCAATCACGACTCGTGTCTCCAGCGCCGTGATCTCAAGCTCGCCACTCACTTTTCCAGATGTGATTTTTTTTTCTGCTGAGGGAGAAAACGGCCACGCGGCCACGACTGTTTGTTTTTACAGGGTCCTTGCAGTGGTCTTATCTTCTCTCGCCACGCACGCCGTGATTTCAGAGTTTTTACTTACCTCTTTACAGGCCATTGTTCAGTTTAATGGGTCCCCAGAGTTTTTTTTATTTTTTTAGCTATAGATATGCACAATGTGTCAAACTTTAGAAAGCAGCTTGTAACGTCGACTTTACAAATTCTTCGCTGTATAGGATTGTCACCTTATCCTTTCTTCACGTGTGTTGCCTGATATTCCGGAAAATATTCGCTCTCTAATTTCTGTTCATAGCCCTTTCACAATTAAAGCATGCATCCTTTATGGTGTAGGCCTACGATTTATGGGTTTCTGTGATTTATAAATATATGATCGCAGTATGTGTGAGGGTGTATGTGTGTATCAACACCATTTAACATGTTTAAACGTTGTCTATTCACATAGAGTTAGATTAATTCACAATTTACATTGGGTTTTTTCCACAACAGAAAAATCATTAGATTAGCTTTCGGATGTTTTCACTGTGTGTTTGTTCTCCCACAGTAGCCGAGCCTATAGACTCATTTGATCACCAATCTTCATATTACACGCACAACAAAAACATTTAACACTGTATGGTGTTTATATGAGACCATGTTCTCATATAAACACCCTAGAGTGTTAAATGTACACCAGCAGTGTTAGATTTACATTGGAGTTTTTTGCTGTGCGTAATGCCCAAAAATAGGCTACCCGACTAGCTAAAATTCATTCATATTTTCAAGTGATGGTTTACAGTAGGCCTCCTTTAACGTATTTTATGGCGAGTGGAAAATGTAGCCTTATCATTATTGTTTTGTTTTTATAGGCGAAAATCTAAATAATGTAGGCTAATGCGGTTTCTGTTAATTATCAGTCGTGGGCTATGTGCAAAACGGTGGTTATAGGCTGCTATTAGGCTATGTGACGTCCTATAAATATATATCAATATAGAACCTACTGGTGAAGTATATCAGTTAATCCGATTATGCCGATCCAGTGGCTGTTTCTTATCTTATCTCATTGAAGAGACCAGTCGCCAAAAGCTACCGGTTTCCAGAATGAAGATCATGGCCTAATTAATCATTAAGGCTACTCTGCAAACGTGATTCACATTGGATACATCTGCAAATATATGGTAAAAATACGATAATTTTAAAAAAAGAACTACGCGACACAACAGAATCGGCTTCAGTGCACATCTTGTTCAGAAGACCTCAATAGCCGTAATTGGAGAATCTTGGAGAAGTTCTGTTCATAGCAACATCCCAACTTTTTCTGCAGTAGCTAATATATGACTGCCTTTTTTATTGTGACAAAGATTAGTGCTAGTATTAGAAGATTAGTGCTAGTATTAGTGTTATTATTATTTGTAATCTGCCTAATTAGTCTATTGTTACTGTGACTAAGTTGTATAGGTCTAATTACTGTTATAAGTACTTTTAGTAGACCTAGTTGTAGAATTAGTAGCTGTAGTTGTAGCTACATAAAGTAAGTAGTTACAGGAGTGACGTTCGTTTTAATATTGTGTGGGCCTTGGTTAACGGTTTGCTTAATCGGCATCAATGAATTTCTTTGAATGGATGAGGTCTGGGTGGCTCTCCAGTCTGTTGCCTCTTATGTGGCGTCACAGACTGTTAAAACCTCTGTTTTGGAAGAGGAGAGTCACGAAGCCGAGGGCATTCCTTAGCCCTCCATCGGGCCACGCCCTTCACGCGCAGCCTTTTTATAACTGTCGCGTCCTGGAGGGAAAGAGACGGCATAATTCTACCTCAGAACACAGAACTGCAACCACCAGTTACTTCCTGGGGACTACTGAAATTATACGATCAACTCAAACTAACAGAAGGTAAATTAAGGTATAATGTCGCATGCATTAATTTAATTGTTTTATTTTTTTCCCATCGAAGATTATGTAGTTTTTGGAAATTAATATTCTCACGATCGGGAATTATATATTTTCTATTCCTTTGTACAGCTGGTGAATACGCGAACTGTTGCGATATTGTGAATGTTTACAGTAGATGCCACCCGCGACACCTGTGGTTTTTATATTCACACATGTCCAATACAATTGTGGACGCGGTTTTACAAGTACACACTTTCAGTGTTACAGTTTATAACTAAGGAAACTTAAATGACGGGGCTGTATTGAGAATGTACCTATCCTATCCAACCCAGTCCAAAGTAATTGCATCTATTGTTGCTGGTGATGTGTATTGCAGCTATGACGATGAAGGTGTCAGGTGAAATACGGCGTGTTTTTTTATGTTAGTTATGCGTATGTAATGTTGGATTTGTATAAATGTAGAATAATGTAACAATAACAATAATCAACAATTAATCGAAACAGCAATAACAGCAACAAAAAAAGTGTGAATTAATCTATGCTGTTGAAGTAAAATGAGACTCCGTGGTGGAGGAATGCGCAATGATTCAGATGAACAGAAATAGTAGGCTAATTGTTTATGTTAAATTCTGTATTTGTAACCTACGTCCTTTATTTTGTGTGTTTTTCTTGTTTTGTTCAAACTTCATGTTGAAATATGACAACAATATTATTTATTTACCCAAACATATGAGTACATTTATCGAAAAACAGGGTATCATGAAAATGTTCAATGCTTTGACCCCCTCCTACCTTTCTTGTCTTGCTTTGCAGATGGAAATGTATCAATCTGGTTATTATATTGAGGACTTCAGAACACAGGAAGTGCCGGCAGGGTTTGATTTTGGGTCATACGGTAATGAGATGATTTTAATTGATGTTAAAACAACTTAAATGATACTGCTACTACTACTACTTATAGCTACTAACAGTATTTAGTTGACCTTTAATACTTTTTACATCCCTTCTGTTACAGTATTAAGACACGCAGGCAGATTTGAATGTCCTTTTTTCCCATAAAATTTTCCTTGGTTTTCTGAGCAAAACATTTCCTCTGTCCTTCAAACCTCCAGCCAGAGCTGCAGTAGTCTCTCATTTTCCAAAGTTGGACCTTGACTATCCGAGCTGTCTGCTGTCGGAACTGTGGGCCGCGTCAGGAAATGGCTGTTTCTGAGTTTGAAATATGTCAAAAAAAAATGAAGGGATTGGGGGGGGGGGGTTGCAGTCAGGTTAAAGATACTCTCTCTCTCTCTTTCTCTCTCTCTCTTTTCCTAATCCTTTCCTCCAGACTTCCGCCTCCAACAGATTGAGAGCGCCCCCCCCCCACCCCCACCCCAACCCCAACCCCCTTCCCCACATCACCACTTTGTCACACGCCTAATGCATTCACTTCCTCCCCAGACCTCCTCTCCTGCTCCCCTCTTTTAGGGCGAGCTGGACAGAGGCAGGCATTTTCTGCTGCTTAGTTTGTCTTCATTTGTAGTTGCAGTAACAATGGGTCATGTAGACATTCTCTGCCATCTTGAAGGAACGTTTAGCAATCAGGCAAGTCATTGCCTTTGACTCTGCTTCCCCGGTGGGCGTAGCAGTACATGCAATGGATGGTCCTGCACAAAGTCAAAATTAGGCAATACATTGAAAATAATACGTGGCCTTTTTGGGAAATATAATGATAAATATATTTCACAGCAATATATATTTTAAAAAAACTTACTTAAAAGTATTGCAATATCTGAGTGGCAAAAATCAATATATTTACTTATATATTGTAATATATTTTATTTTCACATATTGCCATAAATTCACATTGATCTCCACCTCTCCTGTATCCTCGCCTCTTCCCCAATAGACTTCAGTGGTGAAGACTCATTCCTATCAGATAGCAGTGGATCAGGGCAACAGAGGTATGCAGAGGCTTATGGAGACCAGCACAAAGATATTCACCTCTATGGCTCCAAAGGTATACAGATTTAGCTATTTGTTTGAATAGGACAGTAACCCCCATTTCAAACTGTCGCATTAACAGCAACCTGCCATCACGTCATTACCTGAGACTAAAACTTTTCCACCATTTTTATTATTCGAGAAAATAAGGCTGCGATCGACATTGCGCCTCATAGATTTCCTATGTTCATCACGGATTACTATTGCACAGCTATATAAAAGCATTTCTTTCTTCCAGCCAACTCCTGTGACTCTGGGCTGTTTAACCTGGATGCGTATCATGAATTCAACGGCTGGGCAGTGTATGCTAACGGTGAGCTTTAATTTCACCCGGTCAAGTTTAGCTCAGTTCCCGACTAAGTTTTGAACTGGCCAATCGGGTGCGAGTAACACAATTTGATGGTGGGAGCATGTATTTATTACGGTCATATTTTTTTCCGCTTTGAACTGTAGGCGCTTGTGGCGTAGACGAGTCACAAATGGGGTTTCAGGAGTCCACACAGACTTACCAGGATCTACTGCCCTCCTTCCCCCAAACTCAGAGCAGGCAGTTCAGCCCCATAACGGGGGAGAACCACAGCCTTAGCCCGCAGGGAATGGCTCCCAGCACAGCCTCTCTGGACCAACTGGGTAAGGCAATGGGAAAATACTGGGGGGCAGCTGTTTTTTTTAAGGTTTTATGTCAAATTTATGTCATATTGTCTTTTGCTCTACACATAGCAACTGCTGTGTGCGCTGACAGAAACACTCTGGCAGGCCTGTCTTATAACGGTTATTTTAAAAATCTCAATGAGAATATCTTGGCTAAATTATGGATAAATAAAAAAAAGATGTAAGAAAAAGGAGCATTGGACAGAGTGATCATGTGACCAGCATAGAAGTAGAGTAATGTAAAACAAATTTTTTTATCACTGGGATTCTTTTTTTTTTTATTGGTTTGCAATAAAACATTTAAGAATCATGTAACACAATATTAAACACAAGATAAACTCACTTTGTGTCCCTAATCATCTTCTTTAAATACTTTTGTATTATATACTCATGTCCTCAATTTTATTATTAGTTCAGACACATTTTATGTTTATGTTCAATTGTTTTTTCTTTCATTTTTGACAATACAGTGTACACATGCTATCCAGTGATAACACCAAGCGTACCATAGATATGACATCATTTTAAGAGGCAAAGTGTCCCTAATATTTGTGCATTGTTTCACACAGGTGATGCTGATCGTACCTACACAAACCAAAATGGTAAGCTTTTTGAAAGCGAAGGCCAGAATTTGACCCCGCCCTTCTGGTCTGACTACCCCTCTACCAGCTACTGCCCACCCATGCAGAACCACCCCACCTCCTGCTCCTCCTCCCCTACCCCTCAGCCCTCGGACCAATACTGCCCCCGTGTGGCTAAACGGAGGAGCACACATTCTCATAAATCGGAGATGGAGGGCGAGACCTCAGGAATGTCAGCGTATACTGGTGAGAGCGCCGCCTTTAGTTTAAATTCATAAGCACTGCTTCTTCATCGAAAAAAGGACATTGTAATTGGCACGCCATTTCTTTGACATTTTTACAGCTAACAGTAAAAATTTAAAAAACTTAACTTCATATTTAGTGTAAGTTTAAATAATTAAAAGTTAAAACAGTAAATTGAGTTAAAATAATACTTTTAGTCACAACAACACAGTTGACAAATGCACTAAGGATAAAATAAGAGACAGCTTAAACAAAAATGGGAAGAAAATTAATTACGATCCACAATTAATTTAATTATCTTCCTCTTTATCTCTCATTCTCCCACCCTCTCCCTCCATCACACTCCCTCTCTCATTCTGTCTCTTCCACTTTCTCTCTCATTCTCCCTCCCTGATCCTCTATCGCGCTCCCTCTCTCATTCTGTTTCTTTCTGTCACTGCTCTCCTCTCTCTTCGTCTCTCTCTCTCCCTCTCTTTCTCTCTCACCGCTCTCCTCTCTCTCCGTCTCTCTCTCTCTCTCCGTCTCTCTCTCTCCCTCTCTCTTTCTCTCTCACCGCTCCCCTCTCTCCGTCTCTCTCTCTCTCTCTTTCTTTCTCTCTCACCGCTCCCCTCTCTCTCTCCATCTCTCTCTCTCTCTTTCTCCAGGCTCAGGGCCCATCCAGCTCTGGCAGTTTCTGCTGGAGTTGCTCCTGGACTCCGCCTGCCGCTCCTTCATCAGCTGGACTGGAGACGGCTGGGAGTTCAAGATGTCCGACCCGACTGAGGTAAGTCAGTCAGCTTCTCCCAGCCACCCAGTCTCTCCTCCACCTGCAATACCTTTGCGTGCTGATGGTGTGTGCGGTCATATGTGCTCTTGAACTGTGATGTCACAACTGGCAGGCAGTCAGTCTGTTCTGAGAGAGGGGTGGGGGTCAGTATACAGGGATGGGGAAAATAATGCGCACAAATATACCGTGTTCTCAAAATATAAACCCTCTCAAAAAAGATCTTTGAACTAGAACCAAAATGGTGGACGTGACCTGGTAAACACATGATGACACAATGTCAATATTGTTAAAAAGCACACATTTATTGAATGGTTCAACATAATATTATAACTATATGCAAAGCCTGTATACATTATGAGTTGAAACAGATGTTTGCCATTACAGGCATTTAGCAGACGCTCTTATCCCGAGCAACTTACACAACTTCTTATTACATGTATCCATTGATACAGCTGGATATATACTGAAGCAATTCAGGTTAAGTACCTTGCTCAAGTGTACAAAGGCAGTGTTCTAACTGGGAATCGAACCTGCAACCTTTCAGTTACAAGTCCAGTTTCTTAACCATTATACTACACTGCCGCCTTGCGCAACATCACGCAACTGCACAACAAAATGCTAGGTGTTAAATCAGCTGTGATAGAGCAGATTTCCCTCTGATACAATACATTGATTTCTATTGGGCTCAGACAAGCCCTGTTAGAGTTAAGAGTTGATGTGCAGGGCGGCAGTTTAGTTTAATGGTCAGGGAAATTATTTTGTAACTTCAAGACTCCACCTAAGGGTGGTGCTGTTGTACCATTTGAGCAAGACGTTTAACCTGAATTTCCACAAGAAATTTGCAGTTGCATAAATAGATTACTTGGAAGATAACAAAATGGTATCTAAGCTTTGTAATTCGTTCTGAATAAGATACATGCATAAACCTACCACGCCATCCATATACCTATGAGTTTCTCTCCAGGGGTCCGGATGGTGGCTAACACAGTCATGTTTTTCTACATCCTGTTTTGCAGGTGGCTAAACGGTGGGGGCAGTGCAAAAACAAGCCCAAGATGAACTACGAGAAGCTGAGCCGCGGCCTACGCTACTACTACCACAAGAACATCATCCACAAGACGGCGGGGAAGCGATACGTCTACCGCTTCGTCTGCGACGTGCAGGGCATGCTGGGTAAAACCGCTGGGGAGGTGTTGGCCAGCCTGAACATTTTGCCCGTGGGCACGGAGGCCCCTCCCCATTATCTACAGCCCGCTGCCCCTACAACGTCGTCCACAGACAAAGCCGACGCATGGCTGGCACAGTGAACGGACTATCGGCAGAGCTCTGATATTCCTGGCGCCATAGCCGACACGATTCACCTCCCGCTGGTCGAGAGGCCTCACAAACATCTCCAGGTCTTTCTGATCAGAGGGGTGACTTTTGACGGCATGAAGCCAGACTTTTGCCACTGTTGACTGTCGATGGCACTGTGGACCAAAAAATATTTGCATCGGCAAACTTGTTGCATGTCCGGACTCCAGTTCAGGTCAAGTATCGAAGCCATTACACCGCTCTGTAAATTTGGGATTAAGGTGGACATGACAATTTCTTCCCAAATGGTGTTTTTACTGGTACTAAGGATCATAAAGTCAGTTAACACTCCTTTAGGTTTAATTCAAGTCGATCTTTCAATTTTGAACTAATTGTCTCTTGGTTTTTTAAATGGAATGGACTACCTGTGAAATTACAGTGTTTGGACTTAAACTTAAACATAAACATTTAAACCTAAACATTTAATCTAAAAATACCACGTTAATTTAGATGTCATTTAGATGTATTATTGTCCATATTCATTGATACCAGTGGAACCCGTTTATCCAGCAAGATATGGAGGGTACCTATTTTTTTCTTGTCTTTTCTATACCTTAAAGCTCTTTATAAAAAAAAAAATTAAAAACATGTGTAGGAAAATTTCTTGTGCTAAGATGAGACGATCCTGTTTAACTCTTGATCTGTATTTCTTTGATGTATAGCGAAATTGTGCAGGAAAGACATACCTGCTGATTTTATAAGTACCATAAATGTCAGTTCTGATGATTGTTGTAATCTACCTCTTTTCTGTGTGTCGAAAGGTCCGATGCAACAGTAGAGCAAACGTAGCGTGACGTATTAAATTTGTCTTGTATCCTATTAGAAATAAATTACCACCATGCGTAGTCAAAACATGTAAATAAATTGTATATAATTGATATAATTGAAAATAACCCTTCAGTGTCCTCTGTTTCTCACCCTGAATGACTGTATGAGGTGGTTGTCTATTGTGGGCCAAAGGTGGTCCAACAGTAACCAACCATATTGAAGCCTTGTGCAGCCTTTTGATTTTGGGACAAAAGTAGCCCACCTGTATCCAGACAACTTTTATAACATTTTTTAAAATTGTATTTATACTCCATCATCATAACAATACAATAACATTCATCAACACAAAAACCAATCCACGTCTACAAACCCCCTTAATGTCTCAAGTCCATATTTACACCAACACACAAAACCCGCCCCCACCTCCCCAAAAACCAAGACCCCAAGCTAACATGTATGAAACACATAGAAATTACAACAGAGCCTTCCATCTTTCCCACGCTGTGTGGAACCCCCACCCCAGCACCGCCCACCCCCCTCTCCACATCGGCCTTCACCGTTTGAAACACACCCCCCTTGCGGTCCAACCACTGCTCCACTTCCCCCCTCTGCACCCACGACTCATACTTTACGACACTCATCTAACCCGACACATGTAAGGCTGACACACATGAATTCTGGGCCAAACCACCCAAATGCAGTTCTGGCCCATATCATAGCTGTGACATCACGGTCTCGTCAAGGTGGAGTTGTGACTGCGTTCTGGCGGCGGGAATCGGACGGGCTCATTGCAGTCCTTTCATGGCGGTATGCGGACTGAATGGAAGTGTAAGTGTGGGCCAACACTGGGACATCACTCAGGTGCTTCTGCGTCTGGGATGTTGTCAATCAGTCACGGGTAGTCTCGTCAATTAAATACTCCAGGTCCCTGAATCAGACATTTTGATGCGTTTTTAAAAAAAAAAATTGAATCTCGCAGATTTAAGTCACATCTTGGATGTTTGGAGGCAGGCCTGAAATGGTGAGGAAGGTCCAAGTACGTCTGGAAACATTATTCATCGGCTCCCCAATTCTCTCTTACTGTTACGACTGAGTACTGGACTGGACCCAAATGCAAGAATGTGAGTCAAACTCTGTGAAACTCCACCAGGGAGACTTTATTACACCAGACTACCCACACAGGGCAGCAAACAGGCAGGAAACAGGCTTGGGCAAAGCAGGAGCAGGGCTGGAGTAGAGACAGGACCGGGATGAGACAGGTGGGCAGGAGGGCTGGAGCAGGGCTGGACAGGGTCAGGCAAGGCAGGCAGAAAACAGGGATGGGCATGCTGGACAGGCAGAAGAACACAAACTGGATGGGTACGCAGGACTAACGCAGGACTAACGCAGGACTAACGCAGGACTAACGCAGGACTAACGCAGGACCGAGATGCAGGCAGGGAACAGACAGGAATCAAAGAAGGCTGGAAAGTAGTATGACAAGCACAAGGCAGGGCACAAGACCATCTGGCACAGAGCAAAGAAACTGGGGAAACTATATGCCAGATTAACAATGAGGAACAGGTGAGACGAGAACACATGAGGAAAACACAGGTGCGGGGAAGTGGAGACACAAAATGGAGGGAGAGAGGGAAAACATGAAACGGAATGCACATAGAATCGGGACAGAGGCACGGGATGTGACACTTACTATACGGTCGTTGCCTGAATATTGTTGACTGTAGCTGTTTTAATTGTTAGATGTTAAAATAGCCTACATCAGATGCTACATTTCTGAAAGCACAATATTTTGTATTCTACTTCTCTGGAAAAAAAAGATGATGGCGATATTATTATTAGTAGTAGTAGTAGCTAAGTAGTAGTAGCAGGCTAGTAGCCTATGCTAGTAGTAGTAGGCCTAATATCATTAGCAGCATAAGAGGCCTATTGGTTGTATTAGGTTGATTGTGTTGGACCTGATCAAATGACCAATCGAAGGAGTGGAGACAGCAGCCACTCTGTATCAAATGACCAATCGAAGGAGTGGAGACAGCAGCCACTCTGTATCCCATCCCAGCCCCCAACCAATGTCTCAAAAATCAACTTGGCAAGCGAGCAAGAGGAAACCAAGAGTGTTTCTCAATGTCTGTACTTGTCGAGCCTGGGTAAAAGAAAAGGTAAGAATACAAACTATGGTTCAAAGATTGATATTGTTAAAATGTACATTTTATCAAATATTATATTTTTAGCTAGCATATTTCCACCCAAAAAAATAATTATTAAAACTTTAAATAAGCATTGTTGTAATTCAGTGTGGGGGTACAACACGAGAAGTCGCAAAAAGAAACCTGCTCTACAAAAGGAAAATATTGGGAGGATTAGGATCAATAGAAATTGGAATTAAAATGAAAATAGCCCTATGTAAAAAAGTAGCCAGTGGTCTTGCAAGGGAAGTTGGCTGGATAGGAGATATTACAAAGGAAGAGAGCGTAGTATTTTACCCTATTACAAACTTGTGTATTCAGATTTTATTAAAAAAACATAAAAACCTTAACATTGATTGGCTGAATTTTTTCAGTGAAGAGATATATAATCAAATAGCAGATGACATATATGGTGGGACAATTATATATAAAAACTTAAATTATGAATTAAATAATGTATTTAGAAAGAACCTTGCCAGTTGCCTCATAACAGCAAAACAAAGAGACATGACCTGGTTGACTCCCAGTCAGGGCTGTGGTTATGTCATGGTTTCTCAGCCTGCCTCTTATTGACCACTTCCCTGGGGAGCGCTCGTGTTGCGTCTCTTCTCTTTGTTTTTCTTGTCCGTTTCGTGTATTTGGGTTTTCAGCTCAATGTGTTCACCTGTTCCGTGTTTCCTGTCATTATTTAAACCTCGCGTCACTATTGTTAGACGCTTCCATATTGCCAATCTTTTTGACAACGAAAGCCGGTAATTTACGGTGTAGTCCGTAAATTTTAGGGTAAGGGCTTATGTACCACCACCGCTACGTTGCTACAAATGCCAGAGATACGGGCATATTGCCGCAGTTTGTAGGGGGAAACAACGATGTCCTAAATGTGGAGGAGATCATAAGTATGGAGAGTGTGGGGATAATGTGCAAGCTAAATGCTGCAACTGTGGAGGTGGTCATAGCGTGGCATATGGCGGATGTGAAGTTAAAAAAAGAGCAATGAAAATTCAGCAAATCAAAAGACAAAATAACATAACATATGCAGAGGCAGTAAAGAAAGTGCAAGGAGAAAGCAGAGTAGAAAAATCGGAGAGAAATTACCAACCTTCTAGATTTGAAGTGCAAGGAGAAAGAAGAGTAGAGGATTCTGAGAGAACAATTGTTAACCAAACTTCTAGAGTTGGGATCGAACAGTGTAGTCAAACTAAAGGGTTAAGTACTGAAAATTTGGTTTTATTCATTGCCTATGTCCTCAATTGTTCAGACCAAGCTAAAAGCAAAACCGAGAAAATAAGAATAATAGTTAAGGGAGCGGAAAAGTTCTTGGAGGTGAAGGGTCTTTCTTGGGAACAAATTCAAAAAGAATTGAGTCCGAATCAAAGTCAGGAAACATGTTCTAAAGGACCTATGTAGGCATTCAAATCGAGATGAGAAGAGATTCAAATATGATTTAAGAGACGTATAATAGATTGTTTGGTATAATTATATGTTTTATTTAGTATTTATTTATTTATTTTTTATAGATACAGACCTAAGATAAATTAAATGTAATGAATCCTGATCTACACTCCAATCCGGTTTGTGGCGGTAATGTACAATTTAATTGTTTGCAAACCGCCAAAAAAAAAAAAAAAAAAAAACATGGGAGCGGAAGTGAAGCGCACCAGTGCGCGTGTGCGTGCGCTTGCGCTTGCGCGTCTGGTGGGTAACGGGCGTGAGTCTGGTGAGTTCGGGGCGTAAGTTCGTAAATTCGTAAGTTCGCGCGTAAACGCCATAAGAAGTACTTCTTCCGAATTTAATCAGAATGAATAAAACGACTAGAGATCACCTCGTTGCCATCATGGACGACTTAACAGAAGTTAAGTTCAAACAGTTCAAAGCTAAACTGTGCGACCGCGGATATGAAAATCGAATGACTCGTGGCAAAGTCGAAAAAGCGGACAGATTGGATCTTGTGGATATGCTTATCTCCAAACATACCAGCGATGGGGCCGTGCCAGTCACCGTAAATATTTTAGAATCTATTGAATGCAATGATTTAGCTACCGATTTGAAGAAAATCGTACAAGGGGGTAAGTTGCTGTTGGACTGATTATAAAACATGTCAGCAATGTGAATTAGGAAGTCCTACTAGATTCGTTTTTTTTAAAAAAAGCTTTCATTTTCATTTTCATTTTAATTTCAGGAAAATGTTGCCACCTGAAAACACTAGCCTATAAGCAGAACGTTTCAAGAATACGTGTTGTTGAAGTCAGTAGCCTATGTAGCATATACAGTGAGCACCATAATTCATTGGACAGTGACACATTTTTAGTTATTTTGGTTATGTACTCTATGGTTCTGATACAATGACAATGAGGTTAAAGTGCAGACTGTCCGCTTTAATGTGAGGATATTTTCATCCATATCGGAAGAACCGTTTAGAAATGATAGAACCTTTTGTACATAGTCCCACCTCTGCACGTTATCCATCCATATCAACTGCATATCTGACAGCAGAGTGATGGTTTAAGGCTTGTTTGATATTTCAGATTCTTGATGACTTGGAGCCATTTAGGCAACCATGTGTTCCATACTGTTCCAGTGTAATGTACAGCTAAATCTAGCCCCACCCCCAATTCCCATAGAGATGCATTGAAATGCAGAGAAGTTATAGTAAAGCTTGTAAGAGTACCAGAAAATAAGATGTCAAGAGTATTTTTATATTGTTGGGTCACAGACATCAGGAAGTCATGATATGCAAAGGATATGCGACCAAATATTAAAAATCATTGCTTTATTCTACATTATGTTAAACTGTACAATATTTTTTGATGCCCGAAAATGGGGGTGGAAAATCAGGTTTCATGATTGCTAAACAGTTCATCCGATATGGATGAAAATACCCTCAAATTAAAGCTGACAGTCTGCACTTCAACCTCATTGTCATTGTGTCCTTTCAAACTCAAAGTGCTAGAGTACAGAACCAAAATAACAAAAAATGTGTCACTGTCCAATGAATTATGGTGCTCACTGTATGTAGGCTATAGCCTAGTTCAGCATAGGCTATGCAATTTCGTTTGTTACTGCAGGTGTTTTCAACCTTTTATGATCCAGGGACACTCACAATAAATTAAAAATTTTATATTTTTCAAAAGATGTTTTCGGCCTATATTTCAAAATATTTCCCCAAATCTAGGCCTAGAAAGTCGAATCTGGCCAGGGACCTCCTACAGTATGCTACCTTCAAGGACCCACAGGGGTCCCCGTTCACCCTGTTGAAAACCCAAGTGTTACAGTTATAATCTAAATCAAAGAATTTAGCTAACAGGGATTGTTCTGTTGACTAGTAGCCTGTTCTTACTCTTTCTGACATTGCAAAATGTCTGCATGGGACCTTTGTTTTATGAATACAGAGCCCGGTTCCAGAGGCGGTGCAAGCCGTGGAGGATCGGCAACTCCGGCAGCTGGGCCGAGCGGCGCGACTGGAGGTAAACGCTTGACCATATTCTGAATCTGACCCTGACAGATGGTAGGCTATGTGTGAAGGATATTTTAGGTTCTGATGTCGACCAGCCGGCTTTATAATAGCTGGTATTGGGGCTTTTTTTGGGGGGGGGTCTAAATCAACAAAGTAGCCTACAATTCAAGTAGCCTGACTGCAAAGCACCTTAGGCTACAACAACGTTATATTTCCAGAGGCTGTAGGGCTATATATGAAGAATTTATTTACTCACAATTACAAAATAAATATCAGTCTCTCAGTATCAAAGTTAGGTGTAGCCTAGTACAAAATGATGTTGAACATAGTGATAAGCTACCAAATGTTGTTGATCAAAGATTTCACTTCATCAGTTGGGCGGCAGTGTAGTATAATGGTTAAGGAACTGGACTTGTAACTGAAAGGTTGCAGGTTCGATTCCCAGGTAGGACACTGCTGTTGTACCCTTGAGCAAGGTACTTAACCTGCATTGCTTCAGTATATATCCAGCTGTATGAATGGATAAATGTAATAAGAAGTTGTGTAAGTCGCTCTGGATAAGAGCGTCTGCTAAATGCCTATAATGTAATGTAATGTAATCAGTTATCACTGGACCTTTTCAGTGTCCAATTTCATTTTAGCCTAAACCTACATTTATCTGATTGAGTAAAGATGTAAAATGTGTTCATATGTCTGCTCTCTCTGCCTGTTTCCCGTGCCGTAGTCTATGTAGCACCTATAGGCTGTATACCCGCATAATGCCTCCTCCATTTTTCCCAATCCCACCTCCTCCCCACAACTGACCCGTGAACCTCCCTCTACCCCCACCCAACAGAAAGCCACTTCATTGACGTCCACCGCACAGCCCTGATTGAAAGAGTCTACAGTGTGACCGCCATCCTCGACCGACTCCTGGACCACAGGGTCATTAACCAATCACGCTACGATGAGATTCTGGCAGAGACAACCGACGAGGATAGAATGAGAAAAATCTTCAACGGTCCCATTAAAGCAGGCGGTGAAAAAGCTAAAGTTGTGCTGTACAAGATCCTGGAAAAGCAAGAGCCCTTCCTCATGGACGAGCTGAAGGAGCTTCAGAGGTGAAGAGTTTCAGGATCGGAAAAACATGGGGGATGGCAGAATTCACAGGACAATTAATTTGTGCATTTTAGACCAATAAAAGGAATTCCTGTTTATTGATTAGGATTTATTTTAATAGATTTGGTTACGCAAGATCTTGAGAATTTCTCTTGCTATCTTAAATAACTGAGACCGCAACACTGCGTGTATGGAGGAAAGTCGTGGAGGCGGAGTTTGTGTGTTGGACTGCTTGATAACACAGGACATCTCAGGACAGCGGGGGATATTTTTAATCATGACGTTTGGCTGTAGGCTATTCCACTTCAATTCACTTAATTTGTTTGATTAATGCAATGATTCTATTGAATTAGTTTCATATGTTTGTTTGTGTGTTGTGGGTCTGCTCCACTGTATGTTTTTTTTTGTTGTTGCTGGGGCTACAACTGAAGTTCTTTAACAGGAAAATAAAAGTTATTCTATTCTATATAACACTGTAAATTCTTATCTAGTTCCTAATAGGAACATGGCCAGTGTCATTTGATATGTTATGATAATGCACTCTTTGTATCAGTGGCGACATGCCTATTTGCAGTTATTGGCATAAGAATTTCTGAATGTTTATAGAGTTCTTACAACAGTGCAATGTGTTGTATAAGCAGAAAACTGTCACCAAACTTTTTCAATCATTTACCATATACAAGAGTCCACACACACACAGCTAGATTGTAGCCTATTATTTATTTGAACGGCCATGGAAGGTAATCCATTTATTAATTCACAGTAGCACACAATTATTATATAGCATATATATTTATACAACAATGAGATTCGAGCCAGTAACGTGATTGGCCGAGATGCACCTGCCATTGCGTAGACGCGTTCTATAGAGCGTTGCCGCACAGTTTGGGGGTCCGGCGCGTCCCCATGCATCGTCACCGGATTTGGTGAGACTCCAGCTTTAGAAGCATAAACAACAATAGCAACGGCAACAGGGTGCTAGCAATTTGACGAATCCGAAATAAAGAATGAGTTAATCAAAAGTTTTTTTAAAGTGTTTAAATATTTTTTCATTACTTACTAAACGTTTATGGTAACATTGTTGTATAAAAGCAATAGATCACTCGAGGATTCGTGAGTTATTGATTTATCTCGTTGCTGTGACGTTGCCGCAGTGATTATATTTCTAATAATGCACTCCCTCTTGTGATCTATTGCTTAATTAACACTGTAATCCACTGCATAGAATGCACGTCATTTTCAAAGAAATGCATTCAAGCCAAAAATCGACTTGTTATTCACCGCTATAATTTTCTTATATGTACTGAAACGTTGAAACATTGGTGCCAGGGGCGTAACGGACGCGGGGTATGCCGGGGACATGGCCCTCGCACTTCCAGTACCTGGCCGTTATGTCCCCCGCACATTATACCACAATCATAAAACCATGCTTTATAGGCTAGCAGGTTTTATTGAATTAATTCTGCATTTCCGTAAGTATGTTCACTTGGTTACTTCCGCGAGATATGACATTAGGCTACTGTTGTTTAAAACATGTTCTGAATAAACAAAGACAAACCGAAAATTCATGAGACCACAAACATACTCTGAGTTTCCCCTTTTCGAAAAGGAGATTTATATTGGTTTTTGAAGCCAAACTACTTGCTCTCCAGTGCGTTGAAACCCGCTGAGAAGCTGCGGTTAAAAGGTAGCACAAATTCTGTAATTGCAACTGTGGAACGAAAACAAGCATACAGAGGGACCAAGGTTGGACTAGCTAGTAGGCTAATAATTTTAACTTTAGCCAGTCCACTCAAATTTGCATTTGACACTGTTTAAGTAGACGTTTTCATTATTTAGATCATTGTGAAATGACGAGGAGCTATTTTCCTTCTGATGAAATAAAGTGAATAAGGCTTATATTTGTTATTAACATTAGCCTACCCTCATGGTGATGGGGGAGAGAGGAGTGAGGCAGGCTGCAGGGAGAGAGGAGTGAGGCGGGCTGCAGGGAGAGAGGAGTGAGGCGGGCTGCAGGGAGAGAGGAGTGAGGCGGGCTGCAGGGAGAGAGGAGTGAGGCGGGCTGCAGGGAGAGAGGAGTGAGGCGGGCTGCAGGGAGAGAGGAGTGAGGCGGGCTGCAGGGAGAGAGGAGTGAGGCAGACTGCAGCAGCTCCACTGGGCCCTCTGAGCCACAGCAGGTAGCAATAATGCTGACAGTAGAGAGGCAGTAAAATGAGAGGCTACATCTCAGCCATGATATACATGTAAATAGCTATATGATGTTTTTTTCTCAGTTAGAAACAGAATAATATCTAATATCTAATTCATGGATCCAGCTACAGAAAAGAAAGGGAGGAAGGGACATTCTGAGCACGTACATAATGTTAGATTTTTTTGTTTTAAAGATTGGTTTGTTTTGCAGTATTGCTAGTGTTATAATCGGACAAAGTGATATGTGTTGACTCCCACTAACTACTTGCTGGCTAGTTAGTGTGATCACCGTGGGGCATCGATAAGAATGCTCTTGAGAAGGAAATCGTCTTCAATTAACTTTAATTGTAACTTCACGCACTGTGCAGCGTCAACATTAATAGTTGGACAGGAGTAATTGTATTGAGTGTGGTTCTGAAACCCATAGAAAATAAAAGGCATAAATTGATACTGTGAAGTATTCACACTGCAGCCTATAATACACATAGCATCACGTAAACTACATAATCTCCCCTAACTAATATTACTCATCCTTATAACTATCCCTGTATTCCTTAATAATCTTACACAGTGCTGAAATAACATGGTAAACAACATAACAAGATAAGATTAACATTCTCTGATGTAAATAAACAATTGGCTCTACTGGGCAGCGCCATACACGGCAAATATATAGAGCCAACCCTGCTAGCTAACATGACCACGAGCTAACATTACACATACCACATGTAGCAACCTTGACTCATATATAAGTAACAGAAAATAAACTTGCCTCTCAATGGACGCACACAAGATTTCACTGTCCTAACTACTAAGTATTAGCTAAAGTTTTATCTCAATACGTTATCTAAACAGCTCACTATCTCAGGCACTCGCGAACGTGTCTCTTCCAGAAACTTCCCCGGAGCAACTGAAAGATGAGTTACGGAGGCTTTCGACAGGTTTGATTGACAGGCTAGCTAACCAATAGAAATGCACAGTGGGCGGGACTTCGCAAACGACAGACTCTTCTTTACAGCTAGTTTGTTTGGAATGCTTTTGTTTGTAATTTTTTAACAGCAAATTAATAAATTCTGGTCTCAAAGGGCACTAGAAATGAGCTTTTAAGTGCAAGTCGTTTAAGTTGTTTTTCAAAAAAATGTATTAATTTCCCCCCCACTTGCCAAACCACAGCTACGCCCTTGATTGGTGCAGTCCTCTACTTTCAAAGAGTGTGTCAGACAGACTGTTTGCACCTCTGCACTCATTCATGTCACAGTTCATGATCAGCAATATCTGGCAATTGCGGCAACTAACATGCAAATCCCAGATTATACTCGCCTCCAATGAGCCAGTTCAGGAAATTAACCATAATTCCACAAATTAACTGAAAGATCCTCATTGAGCATTGTGGGGAATTTTTCATTCTTCCCTGGCAGTGGTTCTGAACTCTGTGTATTCAACCATTTTAAATCAACTCTGTGGATTCAGCCATTTAAAATCAACTCTGTGGATTCAGCCATTTTAAATCAACTCTGTGGATTCAGCCATTTTAAATCAACTCTGTGGATTCAGCCATTTTAAATGTTCTCTGAACAGGTCAGACAAGGGATACATTTCACCCACAGCTCTGGATGCACACTTGGCAATGTGTACCTAAAGCACCCGTGTCAATCTAACACCATTTACCCCTTAGACACATTTTTGAGCAACAGTATACCCACAGAAATGGCTGACCCTCAGTGATGTGGTACATTTTTCTAGTCACTGCCTTTCAATCTTGAAGCTTGTAGCAATCATATATAATTTTGCGTGTTAGCAAATATATTGCCATCACTAAACACACTTTTATCACAAATCAGGTTGGCTTGCAATTTTAGCATAATGGCTGCAGTACTTTATTTGCCCTGTGACACGAAAATATCTACATTTCTTTTGCCAGTAATTTGTCAGACAGTGGCATTTTCTATTAAAACGGTCCATCGCATGTCTTGCATATCACATATATGATGTTTACCTGCAAAACAGAAACAAATAATAATAAAAACCGCAGAATGTTTATGAGAACAATTACATTGACTAGAAATTAAAAACATGAAACCATACACAGAAATGACGAGCCTTTATAGTCTGGACATTATCAGACTTAGGACTCATAGAACAAATGACTGAAAAATAAAACATGAATTGTTAATGCATGCCTATAAATGTAAAAAATTATGTTATGACAGATCACATGTTGTTTTGTTGGGGCTATTTAAAAAAATGTGGAAAAAATCTTACCAGACGTGCATTATTCCAAATGAACTCCATCACAATTGTCTTTGGAGTCTGGAAGCCTGTAGGGACAGCAAACGGACATGAGCTTAGGTGGGGGGTCGTGGGGGTAAACCGCCCCTCTCTCCCTGGGCGACACTACAGCCAATTATGGGTGCAGTCGGCACTGGCAGGTTTAGGATTGGATACCAGGGCATAGGGCTCATCGATACACTTAAACACAGTGTCCTAGCAGCACGATGCTATAACACTTCTAAAACCAACACATTACACTTGACTTTACATGGCAGGTGATGGAGAGATGAGAAAGAGGGAGGCAGGGAGAGAGGGAAGGAGGGAGGAGTCTTGGCAGATGGCAGATAGGGTTGGCAAAGATTTCAGGAGATAATAGAACAACGTGGCCCTGTATTTAGCAATTTTGTGAAAAACATATCAAATTAAGCTTGCCAAATAGAAGCAGTGCGCCTCATATGTAATTAATTTTACAAATGGGTAACATTAAATATCCATGCAGGCCACAAAATTATCCCCGCCCCGCCCCGCCCTGCCCCGCCCCGCCCTGCCCCGCCCCGCCCTGCCCCGCCCTTCACAATATTGCATTGGGTCATTTTAACATGTGTCACTGCTTAATTTCCCATATTCCTACAAGGGAATGTTGCCAACGGTGAAGATGAGGTTGAACACAAAGAGGGTGAGGGCATTTTCGGAAAGGGGGCAGAGAGAGGCGGAGTCTCACAGAGGGGCCTGTTTTTTTCGGAAAGGGGACAGAGAGAGGCGGAGTCTCACAGGTTGGGGTCCCATCTGTGCCGTGCCACTGCAGCCGTTCCTCGAAGTCCTCGTGCAGGACGGTGGAGACGGGGTACTCATAGTGGAAGATCTGGCAGCCACAGTCAGGGGTCGGTTGTCATGACAATTGAACTTCAAGATTCCACACGTTAAAAAAAAAAAAAAAAAACCTCTCCTTATTGACTGAACCTTGGTGGGCCTCTGCATCTGCTGGTTTTTGCCGTCACCTTAAGAGGAGCAACCAATTTAGGCCCTGGAAGCCAGGAAAGGTGAGTTAAAATGTGTACTGGACTGTTTCAACTGATCCATTAAAATGCTAAGTGATAACGAAAACCAGCAGACCCGTGACTCACCAATGCCAGGGCTCAGAAATAATTAACTATGGAATGAGAAACATAGAAATATAAGTAGTTTTCTGTTAACCTCAACACTGGAGGTGCAGCTACATTAGGCACTCTTCTGTATAATGATTAGCCTATCTGTCATAATAGCCATGCAGGTTGAAAACCACCCTAACAGAAGGATTATGGCCACGCCCGTCCTCCCCTGCTATGACTCAGTGTTAATAATCAACACCCAAGAGTTACACTCAGTGTAAAGAATCAACCCCCAAGAGTTACACACAGTGTAAAAAAGCAACACCCAAAATTACACTCAGTGTAAAAAATCAACACCCAAGATTTACACTCAGTGTAAAGAATCAACCCCCAAGAGTTACACTCAGTGTAAAACATCAACACCCAAGAGTTACACTTAGTGTAAAGAATCAACACCCAGGAGTTACACTCAGGGTAAAGAATCAACACCCAAGATTTACACTCAGTGTAAAGAATCAACCCCCAAGAGTTACACTCAGTGTAAAGAATCAACACCCAGGAGTTACACTTAGTGTAAAGAATCAACCCCCAAGAGTTATATTATATATATATATTATAGGCATTTAGCAGACGCTCTTATCCAGAGCGACTTACGACATACTTTTTATTTACATTTATCATTCATATGGATATATATATGATATGAAGCAGATTAAAGTACTAGTACCTTGGGTACAAACGGCACAGGCACCCTCCCTGGGAACCTGCAACCTGCAACCTTTCGTTTTACAGTCCCAGTTACTTAACTATACTACCTGCCACCCCGCCTGCCATTTACCACTCAGTGTAAAGAATCAACCCCCAAGAGTTACACTCAGTGTAAAACATCAACACCCAAGAGTTACACTCAGTGTTATGGGGTATGAATGGACACAGAGGGAGAGACTGTACTAGGTGTGCTATGTCGTTTCTATGTCCTATACAGTGTTGTTTATGTCTTTGATGGCTGGGGTGATGCAAGAAGAAAGGGGCTAATGAAGGAATCTATCTATCTATCTCTATCTGTCTATCTTTCTATCTATCTCTCTATCCATCATTAGCAGCATAAGAGGCCTATTCGTTGTATTAGGTTGATTGTGTTGGACCTGATCAAATGACCAATCGAAGGAGTGGAGACAGCAGCCACTCTGTATCCCATCCCAGCCCCCAACCAATGTCTCAAAAATCAACTTGGCAAGCGAGCAAGAGGAAACCAAGAGTGTTTCTCAATGTCCGTACTTGTCGAGCCTGGGTAAAAGAAAAGGTAAGAATACAAACTATGGTTCAAAGATTGATATTGTTAAAATGTACATTTTATCAAATATTATATTTTTAGCTAGCATATTTCCACCCAAAAAAATAATTATTAAAACTTTAAATAAGCATTGTTGTAATTCAGTGTGGGGTACAACACGAGAAGTCGCAAAAAGAAACCTGCTCTACAAAAGGAAAATATTGGGAGGATTAGGATCAATAGAAATTGGAATTAAAATGAAAATAGCCCGATGTAAAAAAGTAGCCAGTGGTCTTGCAAGGGAAGTTGGCTGGATAGGAGATATTACAAAGGAAGAGAGCGTAGTATTTTACCCTATTACAAACTTGTGTATTCAGATTTTATTAAAAAAACATAAAAACCTTAACATTGATTGGCTGAATTTTTTCAGTGAAGAGATATATAATCAAATAGCAGATGACATATATGGTGGGACAATTATATATAAAAACTTAAATTATGAATTAAATAATGTATTTAGAAAAAACCTTGCCAGTTGCCTCATAACAGCAAAACAAAGAGACATGACCTGGTTGACTCCCAGTCAGGGCTGTGGTTATGTCATGGTTTCTCAGCCTGCCTCTTATTGACCACTTCCCTGGGGAGCGCTCGTGTTGCGTCTCTTCTCTTTGTTTTTCTTGTCCGTTTCGTGTATTTGGGTTTTCAGCTCAGTGTGTTCACCTGTTCCGTGTTTCCTGTCATTATTTAAACCTCGCGTCACTATTGTTAGACGCTTCCATATTGCCAATCTTTTTGACAAGGAAAGCCGGTAATTTACGGTGTAGTCCGTAAATTTTAGGGTCAGGGTTTATGTACCACCACCGCTACGTTGCTACAAATGCCAGAGATACGGGCATATTGCCGCAGTTTGTAGGGGGAAACAACGATGTCCTAAATGTGGAGGAGATCATAAGTATGGAGAGTGTGGGGATAATGTGCAAGCTAAATGCTGCAACTGTGGAGGTGGTCATAGCGTGGCATATGGCGGATGTGAAGTTAAAAAAAGAGCAATGAAAATTCAGCAAATCAAAACACAAAATAACATAACATATGCAGAGGCAGTAAAGAAAGTGCAAGGAGATAGCAGAGTATAAAAATCGGAGAGAAATTACCAACCTTCTAGATTTGAAGTGCAAGGAGAAAGAAGAGTAGAGGATTCTGAGAGAACAATAACCAAACTTCTAGAGTTGGGATCGAACAGTGTAGTCAAACTAAAGGGTTAAGTACTGAAAATTTGGTTTTATTCATTGCCTATGTCCTCAATTGTTCAGACCAAGCTAAAAGCAAAACCGAGAAAATAAGAATAATAGTTAAGGGAGCGGAAAGGTTCTTGGAGGTGAAGGGTCTTTCTTGGGAACAAATTCAAAAAGAATTGAGTCCGAATCAAAGTCAGGAAACATGTTCTAAAGGACCCATGTAGGCATTCAAATCGAGATGAGAAGAGATTCAAATATGATTTAAGAGACGTATAATAGATTGTTTGGTATAATTTTATGTTTTATTTAGTATTTATTTATTTATTTTTTATAGATACAGACCTAAGATAAATTAAATTTAATTAATCCTGATCTACACTCCAATCCGGTTTGTGGCGGTAATGTACAATTTAATTGTTTGCAAACCGCCAAAAAAAAAAAAAAAAAAAAACATGGGAGCGGAAGTGAAGCGCACCAGTGCGCGTGTGCGTGCGCTTGCGCTTGCGCGTCTGGTGGGCAACGGGCGTGAGTCTGGTGGGTTCGGGGCGTAAATTCGTAAATTCGTAAATTCGCGCGTAAACGCCATAAGAAGTACTTCTTCCGAATTTAATCAGAATGAATAAAACGACTAGAGATCACCTCGTTGCTATCATGTACGACTTAACAGAAGTTGAGTTCAAACAGTTCAAAGCTAAACTGTGCGACTGCGGATATGAAAATCGAATGGCTCGTGGCAAAGTCGAAAAAGCGGACAGATTGGATCTTGTGGATATGCTTATCTCCAAACATACCATAAATGGGGCCGTGCCAGTCACCGTAAATATTTTAGAATCTATTGAATGCAATGATTTAGCTACCGATTTGAAGAAAATCGTCCAAGGGGGTAAGTTGCTGTTGGACTGATTATAAAACATGTCAGCAATGTGAATTAGGAAGTCCTACTAGATTCGTTTTTTTTAAAAAGCTTTCATTTTCATTTTCATTTCAGGAAAAATGTTGCCACCTGAAAACACTAGCCTATAAGCAGAACGTTTCAAGAATACGTGTTGTTGAAGTCAGTAGCCTATGTAGCATATACAGTGAGCACCATAATTCATTGGACAGTGACACATTTTTAGTTATTTTGGTTCTGTACTCTATGGTTCTGATACAATGACAATGAGGTTAAAGTGCAGACTGTCCGCTTTAATTTGAGGGTATTTTCATCCATATCGGAAGAACCGTTTAGAAATGAGATAACCTTTTGTAAATAGTCCCACCTCTGCACGTTATCCATCCATATCAACTGCATATCTGGCAGCAGAGTGATGGTTTAAGGCTTGTTTGATATTTCAGATTCTTGATGACTTGGAGCCATTTAGGCAACCGTGTGTTCCATACTGTTCCAGTGTAATGTACAGCTAAATCTAGCCCCACCCCCAATTCCCATAGAGATGCATTGAAATGGAGAGAAGTTACAGTAAAGCTTGTAAGAGTACCAGAAAATAAGATGTCAAGAGTATTTTTATATTGTTGGGTCACAGACATCAGGAAGTCATGATATGCAAAGGATATGCGACCAAATATTAAAAATCATTGCTTTATTCTACATTATGTTAAACTGTACAATATTTTTTGATGCCCGAAAATGGGGGTGGAAAATCAGGTTTCATGATTGCTAAACAGTTCATCCGATATGGATGAAAATACCCTCAAATTAAAGCTGACAGTCTGCACTTCAACCTCATTGTCATTGTGTCCTTTCAAACTCAAAGTGCTAGAGTACAGAACCAAAATAACAAAAAATGTGTCACTGTCCAATGAATTATGGTGCTCACTGTATGTAGGCTATAGCCTAGTTCAGCGTAGGCTATGCAATTTCGTTTGTTACTGCAGGTGTTTTCAACCTTTTATGATCCAGGGACACCCACAATAAATTAAAATTTTTATATTTTTCAAAAGATGTTTTTGGCCTATATTTCAAAATATTTCCCCAAATCTAGGCCTAGAAAGTCAAATCTGGCCAGGGACCTCCTACAGTATGCTACCTTCAAGGACCCACAGGGGTCCCCGTTCACCCTGTTGAAAACCCAAGTGTTACAGTTATAATCTAAATCAAAGAATTTAGCTAACAGGGATTGTTCTGCTGACTAGTAGCCTGTTCTTACTCTTTCGGACATTGCAAAACGTCTGCATGGGACCTTTGTTTTATGAATACAGAGCCCGGTTCCGTAGGCGGTGCAAGCCGTGGAGGATCGGCAACTCCGGCAGCTGGGCCGAGCGGCGCGACTGGAGGTAAACGCTTGACCATATTCTGAATCTGACCCTGACAGATGGTAGGCTATGTGTGAAGGATATTTTAGGTTCTGATGTCGACCAGCCGGCTTTATAATAGCTGGTATTGGGGCTTTTTTTTTGGGGGGGGGGGTCTAAATCAACAAAGTAGCCTACAATTCAAGTAGCCTAACTGCAAAGCACCTTAGGCTACAACAATGTTATATTCCCAGAGGCTGTAGGGCTATATATGAAGAATTTATTTACTCACAATTACAAAATAAATATCAGTCTCTCAGTATCAAAGTTAGGTGTAGCCTAGTACAAAATGATGTTGAACATAGTGATAGGCTACCAAATGTTGTTGATCAAAGATTTCACTTCATCAGTTGGGCGGCAGTGTAGTATAATGGTTAAGGAACTGGACTTGTAACTGAAAGGTTGCAGGTTCGATTCCCAGGTAGGACACTGCCGTTGTACCCTTGAGCAAGGTACTTAACCTGCATTGCTTCAGTATATATCCAGCTGTATGAATGGATAAATGTAATAAGAAGTTGTGTAAGTCGCTCTGGATAAGAGCGTCTGCTAAATGCCTATAATGTAATGTAATGTAATCAGTTATCACTGGACCTTTTCAGTGTCCAATTTAATTTTAGCCTAAACCTCCATTTATCTGATTGAGTAAAGATGTAAAATGTGTTCATATATCTGCTCTCTCTGCCTGTTTCCCGTGCCGTAGTCTATGTAGCACCTATAGGCTGTATACCCGCATAATGCCTCCTCCATTTTTCCCAATCCCACCTCCTCCCCACAACTGACCCGTGAACCTCCCTCTACCCCCACCCAACAGAAAGGCACTTCATTGACGTCCACCGCACAGCCCTGATTGACAGAGTCTCCAGTGTGACCGCCATCCTCGACCGACTCCTGGACCACAGGGTCATTAACCAATCAGGCTACGATGAGATTCTGGCAGAGAACCAGGAGAGAATGAGAAAAATCTTCGACGGTCCCATTAAAGCAGGCGGTAAAAAAGCTAAAGATGTGCTGTACAAGATCCTGGAAAAGCAAGAGCCCTTCCTCATGGACGAGCTGAAGGAGCCTCGGAGGTGAAGAGTTTCAGGATCGGAAAAACATGGGGGATGGCAGAATTCACAGGACAATTAATTTGTGCATTTTAGACCAATAAAAGGAATTCCTGTTTATTGATTAGGATTTATTTTAATAGATTTGGTTACGCAAGATTTTGAGAATTTCTCTTGCTATCTTAAATAACTGAGACCGCAACACTGCGTGTATGGAGGAAAGTCGTGGAGGCGGAGTTTGTGTGTTGGACTGCTTGATAACACAGGACATCTCGGGACAGTGGGGGATATTTTTAATCATGACGTTTGGCTGTAGGCTATTCCACTTTAATTCACTTAATTTGTTTGATTAATGCAATGATTCTATTGAATTAGTTTCATATGTTTGTTTGTGTGTTGTGGGTCTGCTCCACTGTATGTTTTTTTTTTTGTTGTTGCTGGGGCTACAACTGAAGTTCTTTAACAGGAAAATAAAAGTTATTCTATTCTATATAACACTGTAAATTCTTATCTAGTTCCTAATAGGAACATGGCCAGTGTCATTTGATATGTTATGATAATGCACTCTTTGTATCAGTGGCGACATGCCTATTTGCAGTTATTGGCATAAGAATTTCTGAATGTTTATAGAGGTCTTACAACAGTGCAATGTGTTGTATAAGCAGAAAACTGTCACCGAATTTTTTCAATCATTTACCATATACAAGAGTCCACACACACAGCTAGATTGTAGCCTATTATTTATTTGAACAGCCATGGAAGGTACTCCATTTATTAATTCACATTAGCACACAATTATTATATAGCATATATATTTGTACAACAATGAGATTCGAGCGAGTAACGTGATTGGCCGAGACGCACCTCACTACCATTGCATAGACGCGTTGCCTAAAGGTGGATTCTCACCAAAGGCACAGTTTGGGGGTCCGGCGCGTTCCCATGCATCGTCGGCGGATTTGGTGAGACCCCAGCTTTAGAAGCATAAACAACAACAATAGCAACGGCAACAGGGTGCTAGCAATTTGACGAATCCGAAATAAAGAATGAGTTAATCAAAAGCTATTTCAATATTTTTTCATTACTTACTAAACGTTTATGGTAACATTGTTGTATAAAAGCAATAGATCACTCGAGGATTCGTGAGTTATTGATTTATCTCGTTGCTGTGACGTTGCCGCAGTGATTATATTTCTAATAATGCACTCCCTCTTGTGATCTATTGCTTAATTAACACTGTAATCCACTGCATATAATTCACGTCATTTTCAAAGCAATGCATTCAAGCCAAAAATCTACTTGTTATTCACTGCTATAATTTTCTTATATGTACTGAAACGTTGAAACATTGGTGCCAGGGGCGTAGCGGACGCGGGGTATGCCGGGGACATGTCCCTCGCACTTCCAGTACCTGGCCGTTATGTCCCCCGCACATTATACCACAATCATAAAACCATGCTTTATAGGCTTGCAGGTTTTATTGAATTAATTCTGCATTTCCGTAAGTATGTTCACTTGGTTACTTCCGCGAGATATGACATTAGGCTACTGCTGTTTAAAACATGTTCTGAATAAACAAAGACAAACCGAAAATTCACGAGACCACAAACATACTCTTGCGTTTCCCCTTTTCGAAAAGGAGATTTATATTGGTTTTTGAAGCCAAACTACTTGCTCTCCAGTGCGTTGAAACCCGCTGAGAAGCTGCGGTTAAAAGGTAGCACAAATTCTGTAATTGCAACTGTGGAACGAAAACAAGCATACAGAGGGACCAAGGTTGGACTAGCTAGTAGGCTAATAATTTTAACTTTAGCCAGTCCACTCAAACGTGCATTTGACACTGTTTAAGTAGACGTTTTCATTATTTAGATCATTGTGATATGACGAGGAGCTATTTTCCTTCTGATGAAATAAAGTGAATAAGGCTTATATTTGTTATTAACATTAGCCTACCCTCATGGTGATGGGGGAGAGAGGAGTGAGGCAGACTGCAGCAGCTCCACTGGGCCCTCTGAGCCACAGCAGGTAGCAGTAATGCTGACAGTAGAGAGAGGCGGTAAAATGAGAGGCTACATCTCAGCCATGATATACATGTAAATAACTATATGATGTTTTTTTTCTCAGTTAGAAACAGAATAATATCTAATATCTAATTCATGGATCCAGCTACATAAAAGAAAGGGAGGAAGGGAAATTTTGAGCATGTACATAATGTTAGATTTTTTTTTTTTAAAGATTGGTTTGTTTTGCAGTATTGCTAGTTTGTTTGGAGTGCTTTTGTTTGTCATTTTTTAACAGCAAATTAATAAATTCTGGTCTCAAAGGGCACTATAAATGAGCATTTAAGTGCAAGTAATTTAAGTTCTGTTTTTCTTCCGGGGGGGCATGCCCCAGAACCCCCCCAGCAGTTAGCCTAAGTGTCCCCCCCACTTGCCAAACCACAGCTACGCCCTTGATTGGTGCAGTCCTCTACTTTTAAAGAGTGTGTCAGACAGACTGTTTGCACCTCTGCACTCATTCATGTCACAGTTCATGATCAGCAATGTCTCGCAATTGCGGCAACTAACATGCAAATCCAAGATTCTACTCGCCTCCAATGAGCCAGTTCAGGAAATTAACCATAATTCCACAAATTAACTGAAAGATCCTCATTGAGCATTGTGGGGAATTTTTCATTCTTCCCTGGCAGTGGTTCTGAACTCTGTGGATTCAGCCATTTTAAATCAACTCTGTGGATTCAGCCATTTAAAATCAACTCTGTGGATTCAGCCATTTTAAATCAACTCTGTGGATTCAGCCATTTTAAATGTTCTCTGAACAGGTCAGACAAGGGATACATTTCACCCACAGCTCTGGATGCACACTTGGCAATGTGTACCTAAAGCACCCGTGTCAATCTAACACCATTTACCCTTTAGACACATTTTTGAGCAACAGTATATGCATACCCACAGAAATGGCTGACCCTCAGTGATATGGTAAATTTTTCTAGTCACTGCCTTTCAATCTTGAAGCTTGTAGCAATCATATATAATTTTGCGTGTTAGCAAATATATTGCCATCACTAAACACACTTTTATCACAAATCAGGTTGGCTTGCAATTTTAGCATAATGGCTGCAGTACTTTATTTGCCCTGTGACACGAAAATATCTACATTTCTTTTGCCAGTAATTTGTCAGACAGTGGCATTTTCTATTAAAATGGTCCATCGCATGTCTTGCATATCACATATATGATGTTTACCTGCAAAACAGAAACAAATAATAATAAAAACCTCAGAATGTTTATGAGAACAATTACATTGACTAGAAATTAAAAACATGAAACCATACACAGAAATGACGAGCCTTTATAGTCTGGGCATTATCAGACTTAGGACTCATAGAACAAATGACTGAAAAATAAAACATGAATTGTTAATGCACGCCTATAAATGTCAAAAATTATGTTATGACAGATCACATGTTGTTTTGTTGGGGCTATTTTAAAAAATGTGGAAAAAATCTTACCAGACGTGCATTATTCCAAATGAACTCCATCACAATTGTCTTTGGAGTCTGGAAGCCTGTAGGGACAGCAAACGGACATGAGCTTAGGTGGGGGGTCGTGGGGGTAAACCGCCCCTCTCTCCCTGGGCGACACTACAGCCAATTATGGGTGCAGTCGGCACTGGCAGGTTTAGGATTGGATACCAGGGCATAGGGCTCATCGATACACTTAAACACAGTGTCCTAGCAGCACGATGCTATAACACTTCTAAAACCAACACATTACACTTGACTTTACACGGCAGGTGATGGAGAGATGAGAAAGAGGGAGGCAGGGAGAGAGGGAAGGAGGGAGGAGGAGTCTAGGCAGATGGCAGATAGGGTTGGCAAAGATTTCAGGAGATAATAGAACAACGTGGCCCTGTATTTAGCAATTTTGTGAAAAACATATCAAATTAAGCTTGCCAAATAGAAGCAGTGCGCCTCATATGTAATTAATTTTACAAATGGGTAACATTAAATATCCATGCAGTCCACAAAATTATCCCCGCCCCGCACCGCCCTGCCCCGCCCTTCACAATATTGCATTGGGTCATCTTAACATGTGCCACTGCTTAATTTCCCATATTCCTACAAGGTAATGTTGCCAACGATGAAGATGAGGTTGAACACAAAGAGGGTGAGGGCATTTTCGGAAAGGGGGCAGAGAGAGGCGGAGTCTCACAGAGGGGTCTGGTTTTTTTCAGAAAGGGGACAGAGAGAGGCGGAGTCTCACAGGTTGGGATGTCTCAGGGCACGTCGGGCCGCGTAAGCCTCGCGCTCGGCCCAGATCTTCTTGTAGCAGTAGATCAGCACCCCGATCATCCACAGCTGCAGGCCCACGATCACCACGTACATCATTACCTCTGCGATCACTGCCGTCAGCTCCCGATTGGCTGAGGGTGAAGGGAGGGGAACGTTTATTTTAAACACCACAAAAACAGCACCACGGGGCATAAATGCACAACACTGAGGTGTGTGTGTGGGTCGGGGGGGTCTGAGCTTATCAGCGAGCCTGAAGGCCCTGGAGTCTCACCTACAGCCACTACTGTAAGCTCCACCTCCTTGGAGATAGTGACGTGCTCCTCCGGCCTCTCCTTGTCCGGCAGCTCCAGCACCCGCTCCAAGGTGCAGCGGTAGGTGCCCGTGTCGTTGAAGGTGACGTTGCGGATCCAGATGGCCCCGCTCTGCACGTCAGGGGTCCCCTCTGTGCCGTGCCACTGCAGCCGTTCCTCGAAGTCCTCGTGCAGGACGGTGGAGACGGGGTACTCATAGTGGAAGATCTGGCAGCCACAGTCAGGGGTCGGTTGTCATGACAATTGAACTTCAAGATTCCACACGTTAAAAGAAAGAAAAAAGAACCTCTCCTTATTGGCTGAACCTTATTGGGCTTCGGCATCTGCTGGTTTTTGCCGTCACCTTAAAAGGAGCAACCAATTTAGACCCCGGAAGCCAGGAAAGGTGAGTTAAAATGTGTTTCGACTGTTTCAACTGATCCATTAAAATGCTAAGTCATAACGAAAACCAGCAGACCCATGACTCAGGGCTCAGAAAGAATGAACTATGGAATGAGAAACATAGAAATATAAGTAGTTTTCTGTTAACTTCAACACTGGGGGTGCAGCTACATTAGGCACTCTTCTGTATAATGATTAGCCTATCTGTCATAATAGCCATGCAGGTTGAAAACCACCCTAACAGAAGGATTATGGCCACGCCCGTCCTCCCCTGCTATGATCCACTTGTGCCGATGTTCTGGATTTGCCCCAATTTAACCCCACTATCCCCAGGTTACTATTCACCATCCTCTTGCAACCACAGATCCTCGGCACTGGTACATTTTTTCAACCGCCAGCGGTTTTATTCACCATTAATCATCAGCGTCCACCCGATTCCTGTTGAATTTTTCAGTCTTTCAGAGGCAGTTAAACCATGAGGCAAGCAGTTTCACTTTCTCTCGAGTCCAGAGTTTCCAAGGACCTGGCTAGCACAGAACGCCTTTGCAGCTTTTTACTATGCGTTAGGTTATGGTGTAGAAATGGTAACTAACAATGCTAAAGAAATCTTTTGTTTACCACCCCCAAAACCACAACTGTTGCATTATGTTGCAAATGCATCCATGTCACACGTTTTTCCTGAGTAAAGAGCTTTAAACGAGAACTGTTTTAGGGTGTTTGGGTGAAAAAAACAAAAACATAATAGGTCATGTAAGACATTGCAGCCATTAAATTGGCAAGAAAATGACTTCAAAGCTATATTGTTTAGTGTCTCTTGACGACATCAGAGGAATATATTATTGCTACTTCAATATGACATCCTGGTATAATGTAATAAAAAAACATGTAAATTAATATTGTTTCATTTGATCACATTAAACAACCCCAGGACAAGGTAAACTCCAATTATGTTCATTCCAAATGTAGCCCGTTTTAATCTCCCATGGCATTAAAGACACCGCAGTTTGGATTTGGATTTCATTGCTACCACTTGTGTAGTCTTGTAAATTATTTAATTTACTTCCGGCAAAGAAAAAGCTACATTGTCATATTCCAGATTTCTATTGGATTAATGTAGAATGTAAGTAAAGAGGCTGGCTCTCCATACATGGACACGCATGTAAATGGCGTAATGTAAAACTTGCAAGACAGCAACTCTACTGAAACACCATCAAGGGAGCAGCTGTCATCAAAATTCTCATTTAAGGCTTTAACCCTTTAAAGGTCTAATATCACAAACATGTGATTAGAATGTTCTTAAGTGAACATTCTAATGCTGATGTAACAATCACCACTGGTGATTGAAAACATTAAAAAAAAATTTAAAAAACGACGGGTTACAGATGTAACCCTGGTTCTATGAATACGGTCAACATGCCACGCCTTGTCGAGAGAAGGAGCTGCAAGGAGACTGAATAGCAAATTAACCACCACTACGGGCAGATCCACGTCACCCCATAAATATGCCGCTTGTACGCCGCCCGGCCTCTTTTGCCGACTTGAGGGCACTTGCCGTCCTGAGGGCGCAAGGTTCCCCGCCTGACCACGCAACGTGGCGTGTTGACCGTATTCATAGAACCAGGGTTACATCCGTAACCCGTTAGTTCCATTTCATATCGGTCAACAGACCACGGTATGGGTCACAGAGTACCAAATAAAGTCAGGCGGGGGACGTAGTGGGGTACCAGGAATGCAGGTCATAGCATGAGTGTGAATCCTGTAAAAAATGCACTATTAGCTGCTGTTCTACCAGAAGAGCAAGCCCAAGTGAAAAATGTGGAAAATAACCACGGGGTGATAGAACCTTAATCATATCCACAGCTGCGCCACTGACCCGAGGACAGGGGAGGCAACCAATGTGAATGACACAATGCCCAGGTGATAAACCTGGCGAGCGTGGGGGGATGAGACCCAGGCCACCGCTGCACAATGTCAGCGAGCGGGCGCCACGTAGTAAAGCTCAGGAGGTAGCGATGCCCGAGTGGGGTGAGCTATCACACCCGTGGGAGGGGATGCGTAAGAGCTGCTGTAAGCCGTGGAATCGTCTCTACGATCCAGAGGGCCAAGCGCTGTACAATAGGGTGAAGCCCCGCATAGCCCCTCCAAATCAATAAAAAGATTTTTGGTATTTCTCACTGCACTTGTGCGGGAGGTATAAGACCATAGAGCCCAGGCGGGACACAGTGAGTGCAGCCTGGCTTGTTCAGGGGTCTTGTGGGGAGGAGGGTGAAACGCCTCCAGCACCATAGCCAGAGATGTACAACCACGAGAGGGCCTTAGGCCGAAACGCAGGGTTAAGAAGTAGAGAGACCGATGAGCTACTGTCCCCCCACCGCATACAGAAGGGGTGTACTGACAGTGCATGCAGCTCACTCACACGCCTCGCGGCGTTACACTGAGTCCGGCCTGCTCTAAGGGCAGCTCAGTGAGGGGATTCAAAGCTAGTTGCGAGCATGTTTAGCCCCCCTGAGAATCATCGCCCCGTGGGAGAGATCCAGGGGCGGGGGGCTCAGATGAACAGTATTCCTGGTCAGCCAATGACCCCCTCTCAGTCCCTGACTGTCGGGGGCCAGGCCGACGGAATAGGCTGTCTGCGCCATGCTTGGCCTGGAAGTGTGTCCATCACCAAGCCAAGGGCCCGAATCAGTGGTACCGAAAGGGCCGCAAGGGGGTGTGGAAGCATCTGCCCTCACGGGGAGAGAGGCCCCTTTCAGCTTTTTTTCTTTTTGCTGTTATTCTAGAGAAACAACCCAAGCCTAGCGCGGCTAGTATAAAACAGAAGGGTATCAGTTTAAATGGGTATAACTTCTGTGAAGCACGGCAGCAACGTACATCGATTATAACACCAAGCTAAGGGCCCAAATCAGTGGCACTGAAAGACACAATGCGGTGCGGAAGGCTTAAGGTAGCATGTGTCCACGGCACAGAGGCTCCTTCCGGCTCTATACAGTTCAAATGCAGAGAGGTTATAGTATCGCTTGTAACAGTACCTGAAAATAAGATATCGAGAGTCTTTTGATGTTGATTGGTCACAGACTTCAGGAAGTAACAGCATGCAAAGGATATGCGACCAAATATTAAATATGATACTTTAAAAATATGTTAAAGCAAAATATTCTAATTTTCTGAGACACTGAATTTGGGTTTTCATTAGCTGTAAGCCGTAATCATGAAAATTACAATAAATAAAGGCTTGAAATATTTCACTCTATGTGTAATGAATCTATATAATATATGAGTTTCACTTTCTGAAATGAGTGACAAAAAATATTGAACTTTTTCACGAAATTCTAATTTTTTGAGCTGCACCTGTACACAATACAAGCTTATTCTACATCAAGCCAAGAGCCCGAATCAGTAGCACTGAAGGGCCGCCAGAGGTCGCTGAAACCTCAGGTAGCGTGTGTCTACTGACACAGAGGCGACCTCCGGCTTGTCCATTTTTTTCTCTTAGTAACAACGAGGAGAAAGACACTTCAATGCCTCAACATGGCTAAATACAGTCAGAATATATCGGCCTAAACCGATCTAGTTCTGCAAGGAAAACCGGCAGTGAACTGCCTAATACAAGGTAACAATTTTACCGAGAAACGTTTAGCCAAACAAACAGCAACAAACCGCGATTCCGCGTTACTGGGGAGGGAAAGCCCAGGAAAGCATACTCCATTCAGGACGTAGCTTCGGGCAATCGAGAGAGGCAAGAAAAATCGCGATTCCGCGGTTTCCAAAGGGATCCATAAAAAACAGTCTCAGCTCAACTCTCAAGGAGGCAAAAAGAGGTCGGGCGGCATACAAGCGCGATACTTATGGCGTGACGTGGGTCCGCCCGTAGTGGTGGTTAATTTACTATTCAGTCTCCTAGCAGCTCCTCTCGGCGAGGATGACCCATACCGTGGCATATTGACCGATATGAAATAGAACCTACTCTTCAAAGGGTCAAGTTTTGGGGGGCAAGGACCCTGCTAGTGCTGACCTGGTGGAAGTCCTCGTCCCCCGGGGACTTGAAGTACCAGTCTACGGCGGTGACTGCAGGGACCTCTTCCCTCCTCTTACAGGATATGCATCCCAGCAGGAAGCCCTCGCCCGCCACTGCCTCAGTCATGGAGTTCACCTCCGCACAGCCTGCCAGAGACCCAGGCACTGCACAGGGGCACACAGTCACCGAAAATGGGGGGGTGGGGGAGTGTACATTTTGGAGGGTGGTGGCAAGCAGATAGATGGGTGGGAATTAAATGAGGAATGAGCAATAAAATGCTCATAAAATGTTCATGCTAAATAATAACGGAACATAGTCCTTGTTCCTTCCAGTGTGTCCCTGTTGGGGGATGTGAAAATATGCTCAGTGTGTGTGTGTGTGTTTATTTTGCAATACGCGTCGCAGTTAGCCATGGCCTTGAACCCCCACAAAAGCAAGCCAGGGTCAGCAGTGGCTGAGAAAATTCCTGTGGTGACAAAAACGGAAGAAGCCTTGGGAGGATCTCAGTAGGGGGAGCCCATCCTCCTCTATCCAGCTCAGGGTGCCCATTGTGACCAAAACACAAGTCAAGTCATCATAGTCTGCTTGCTTTACATTCTATCAATAATAAATAGATAAACTGCTAGGTACTATAAAATATCCCCTTAACATCCTGCTAAGGGGATCTTTTATTTACATTGATGATAAGTTGATTTGAGCTACACAGATTCAACTTCAACAAACACACATAAATGACGGCTTTCATTTTGATTGACCACAACACAAATGAAGAAGCCCATTTTATATTTACACAGTTTAAAATAAATTATATAATTAGAGAAAGAGTAATGAAGTGGAACACATATCTTTAGGGGTTTAGAGAGAGAGAGAGAGCATTAAAGGAAGGTTGTTTCTGCTTAGAAACGGGATTATAAGGCACAAAGAAAGGGATGGTTTTGTGGAAGAGGAGAAGCTCAGAAGTTGACATTTTAACACTCCTTGTAAACAAATAACAGACAAGGGTCCCTGTTGCCAAAGGTTAGCCTACGATGCAAACTTGAATTCAGCAAAACATGACCAGTGACCGCCTCTCGCTGTCATTACTTTGGTCTAAAAACGTTTCACTTACCGCATAGAATACTGAGCAGGAAACTGGAAAGTAATACGAAAGTCATCTTCCCGCTGTTTTTTTTTTTTTTTTAAACTTTTTCCGACCTCTTAAAATTCCAGGTATAAATTAAGTGGAAAAATTTCCTTTGTCGTTTGTTCTGCTTTATTTGCTGAATGTAGTATTTGTCCGTGGTCGATCGCTTCTATGGAAAGATAGTTCCGTGCTTCTTTGAAAGGTGGTTGTTAATAACTTCAGCAGACGTTTAACGCCACTTAACGAGGTTACCAGAATTAACGGTTATATTAGCCGGCCTACATCGAGATTCTGTTCTTCAGATTTCCGTTCTGCCATGCCACGCGGAAAATTGCATTTAAAAAGAAATCAATTTGGATCTCCTCTTGCGTTCTACAGTATGTCCGTCAGTATTTCAAAAGTTAGCCTATATTTAGACCGTGTGAATACCCTGTGTCATGAATGTAATGCCGTTTTAGAACGCAGGCCAAGACGAACACGAGAAGGCGAAAGCCACACGATTACATGATACCAACTTCATCCCCCAACGCCAATAGACCAGGGAGCACCTAATTATTGTTTTGGAATGGTCATCTCAGACTCAGTCCCAAGAATTGAAACCAATAGTAAATGTGTGGTTTGAATTGAAGAGGGCAGTCCACAAATACTGATTGAATGATCTGGAGACTTCCCACCCCATGTCCAAAAATCTTATTAAACACTAGAAGAGGACTAGTGTTGTTTTTGTAAAGGGAGCATGACTATTCTTTATTATTTATAAAATAAATGTTACATTACACAGGAATAGTATGGAACCCATGGTTGGCTAAATGGCTGTAAGTCATCAAGGGTCCGAGGTATCAAAGGAGGCTCAAACCATCACTCACTCTGCTGCCAGATACGCAGTAGACATGGATGGATCACTTTAAGGATTGTTTCTCCCGACTTATTTTTCCATAGAGTTCAATAGGAAAATGAGTGAACCCTTCAAGTGATCCATCTATATCTACTGCATATCTGGCAGCAGAGTGATGGTTTGTGGCTTGTTTGATACCTCAGACCCTTGATGACTTAAAGTCATTTAGCAACCATTTAGTTCCATACTATTCCCGTGTAATTTACAGCTAAATCTAGTCCCACCCCCCAATTAGAGATCCATTCAAATGCAGAGAGGTATAGTATTGCTTGTAAGAGTACCTGAAAATAAAATATCGAGAGTTTTTAAATATTCTTTTATACCGTCATGATAGCATCACCTGTTGACCTGTGGAATTTTCCAAACAGGTGTTTTTTGAACTTCCCAGTCTTTTTCTTGCCCCTGTCCCAACTTTTTTGGAACGCGCTGCAGAATTAGCGTATATTTACAAAAATCAATAAAGTTGATAAGGTAAAACTGTTTTCAATTAAATATATGTAAAAAATAATTTCTTTCTGCTTTTATATGCATTTTACATACTGTCCCAACTTTTTGGGAATTGGGGCTTGTATTTGTTAAACAAAATATTTTTCTATGAGCAATTGTTTTTGCTATTAAAGAATATAATTTCCCCTTTTTGAGCACATTATATAGCAATATAGCTACCTATATTGTTTATTTTACATAGCCTACTTTTTGGATAAGTGCATCAAAAAGGTAGGCTGTGGGGTTAAAGCCAAACTGAAGGTGAATAGCACACGTAAGCAAGGGCTTTTGTCACACAGTTTCGTTTGTCTACATTGACGACTGAAATTTGGTAAGCAAATATCTAGGGGTGGCAAACAAATATACCTTCAATGTGTGCTCTATAGTTGTTAGCAATTAGCCCGCATCACACTTGCATTTTCATGTCTGGGAAAATTCCACAAACAGAGTTTTTTTCTAAAATATTTGCATCATTTTTTCAGTCTTGTCAGGAAATTGATGAACTGGTACCAGTGATTCTTACACTTCTGTTTTCTGGTGTTGGTTTTTCCGCCCCCACAACTCTTATTATTTTTGATCAGGTAAACAAATTTCACAGCATAATACATTTTATTATCAAGACGGTGAAGAACTTATTTTGGACTGGTTTACGTTTGAATAACATTTGCATAATAGAACATGCTGTTGTTATCCAGAGCAATTTATAGCATAGTGCTATATGTTCTTTTAGTTATTAAAGAAGTTAAATTAATTTTATTACACTACATTTATTAAATTGAAAGAAGACAGAATAATATGGAAAACACTGAGGTGTTGTAACTGCTAAGAGAATTCCTCGGAAACCACTTAATTTATAGTCACAGCGTAGCCTACGCACAAGACTTGGCCCTGGTCTGTGTATTATCACCAGCTATCATTTCTGTCAGCACTCAGACACTGAGTCAATGCCAGTTATGATTTGTCAGTGAGGTGCACAAGGTTGTCTTAATAGAAGAAGAAGGTTAAAATACCCAGTCACTGAAGGACAGAGGGACACTCGTCACCATCCAAGGATTTGAGAGATAAGAATCCGTGCTTTAACCATGACTGTTGGGACCCCAAGTGTGGCGTTGGCGTATAAAATGTCTCCGATGTCGTTAATCCTGGATCTAATCTTTTTTAAAGCCAGGACCTTTTTATAAACTCGTTAGGACCTGATATATATAAAAATATATATCATATCATGTCATCCAGCCCAAAGGTTAAATGTTCAGTCCACACGTGTGACACTGCTTGTTTCAACTTGCATATTTGGCTTCATAAAACTAGGATGTGTTCCCAAAGGCAGAGATTTGCAAGTGCAAGTTCCTTACTGTTTTGATAAATCTCTCATTTAAAAATGTTTCATGCCACAACATGTTCTCTTTGGTCACATGTTTTACAGTGTGTGTGTGTGTGTGTGTGAGCTGATGAGATACTGTAGCGCGTGGGCCTCGCAAAATGGATTTGAGAAGTGCAGAAGGGTGCCTTCATCACTTTTGTGATGAAAAGGATCATGCAGAATGTCAAAGGTCAGCTTCCGAGATGTCACAAATCCTTAATCTGGAAAGTAACTGAATAACTGCATCACTGAGCTTACTTACCCCATTTTTGAGCGAGGAACGTGTATCTGTAATAACCGTGTAAAAAGCGTGTACCTGAAATGCAACGTCTGTCCCGTTTTAAAGAATGAGGTGATGGTACTGGGACATTATCTCACGTGCAAGACCCTCCCCATAAAGCCATGAGTAAGTCCTAAACTCGGGTCTTTCTTTCAGTTGATCATATCTAATGCAGTTTCAGGAAATCAAAGGAAATGTAAAAGCAGATGTGTGGGACAGGCACATGGCCAGGGGCCTCATTTATAAACAATGCATACGTACAAAAAAGATGAGTACGCTACTTTTCCCGCAAATTTGGGATTTATAAAAAAACAGATGAGAAATATCTGCAAGCACCTTTGCTTAACACATATTGAATTAAAATACTTTTGTAAAACACTATATTACAGGAGTTTTCTTAGCAAGGGGACTGCTAAGATTAATACGGAAGTCATTCAGATTTAAAATTCACTTTCATAACATCGGGATGCAGAATGTGAAATAGGGAAGCTTGTCACATGATTTGTAGAATGCTGCAAAGATTGTCCAACAAAATAATTCTACTTTGTGTGCAACAACCTACTGATGGCTTTTGTGCTTGGTGGATGAATCAGTGACCTGTGGCAAGAAGCTACACACTAAAATATTCAGACCATATGTACTCTACAAGAGTTGATTTAACACTGAACATTTTATTGTCTAATTTGTTCCTCGCCTCTAAGACCTCAAATAACTCCCATAACACCTTATCATAGCCAAGGATAGACTGACACACATGCACTATACACGCATACAAACATAGTTACAAATCATCTCCCATCAAAATGGTGGAGGTGCTTTGCAGGTGGAACAGAGCCATGTGCAATACAGAAAGTCAGTCATATTGCATATGAATAGATATTTCACATCCACATTCATTGCAGCCTTGTAAATCAGGTTTACGATTACAGTTATGCAGTTATGTTTTCCCAGGCCCAGGGGTGTGTCTACAGCAGGTAGAGAGCGTAAAATAACATTTAGTGTGTTCAGCGTTCAGCAGGGCCTGCCGCCTGGAAGGAGATATCTGAAGGTTAAACGTTGGTCTGAAGGATGTGTAAAGACTTGTGGAGTGCCCTGGACAGACTATAAGTAGGCCTAGTACCAAAAGCTGGAGGCCTTCAGGACATAGAGGGGATTAGCACAGATCGCTGTAGGCTGCGCACACTCTTCTGGAGTAAATTATTTTATATCTAAGAATTATATTTCATAATACAGACAGAAAAGGTTTATGCTAAATACTACTTTTTAAATCTGTAAATATTTATTTTGGGTGTTAAGAAGGTGAACAAATACGTAGTATATTTCCCCCTCTGTAGGGCGCATTACACACACATTTGAGAAGGATTTTATACATAGTGTTTCTGGGACTTATAATGACTCTGATCTCAGCTGCTGGGTCAATATTTTGCAAGCAAAAACATATCTGAATATTAAAATTTCAGCATTGTAAGCGTGTCCATGTATTCAAATGAGACAGATTGAATATGAGAGAATGTTTCTCGTGATGTTGCCTGTGTCGATGCTCTCTCTCAAACTGTATTTCCCTCTCTCTCTCGAATCTCACGCGCTGGTAGTTTTTATTTTTAGCCACGATCGGGTTTCCGGACTCTCCATTCACTGCCTACTGGCATCCAGACGCACAGCTCCTCCTGGTCTGACACAGACAACTAACATCGCGTCCCACCTTGAAGATCTGAGGCTGGCAAGTGGACCATTCTAATTCCAGGTTTTAAAACCCCACCGTATTCTGCCCGAATGCAGTGACGCAAAAATAGCTAAATCGCTCATGGCGTTTTCATACGAAAAAGGAATGTCACAAATTAACATCCGTGTTTTTGACATTTTTGGTCGTTGCAAGAGGTGTGTAGCGAGTCTGAAAAAAAATGTTTCTAGGATCGGTGGATAAAGCATCACTGAAGTGAGAAGAAAGTTTGGTAAGTCCATAAAGTAAATCAATAAACTTTTGCAAGTTAACAAAAATATAGAGAAGCGTGCACTTTGGGAAAAAGTGGACATGTTTGATCTATGAAATTGCATAATGAACTCTGAGATGTAGGCTAGACTAGCCTACTCCGATCCATAGAAATGTGTTAGCCTAGCTGACGTAGCCTACATATTTAATGGTGATTTAGAAAAGACTGAAGTAGCCTACAAGACTTATGTCGTCTGAAATTCGTGTAATGGGAGGGAGGCAATGAGAACTTTTCGCCTGTTCTATTGCTAGTTGGTTTTAAAATTATGCCAAAAATAAATGAAATAGGCACATTCTTTCAAAATAAGCAAATAAATAAAATTATGCAGTTGTTTTACTCAAAATTGTTTCTTTAGTCGTAGGTATAAAAAGCCTTTTTTGCTGATCTGCGGGCTAAATATGTTTCCGCGTGCAAAAAAAGTGCGGATGGAGTTTTCCTCCCATCCTTTGGATTAAGGATTAAATATCCAATTAAATAGTCATTAACCAGACTCAAGATAAGGAATATTTTTACTTATTATCTCTCTCCCTCTCTTTTTCTTTCTGTAGTCTACTAAATGTATGGCACCAATATATTTTGAAGTGTTAAATCAATGCCAGAATTAATGTAAATGAACACGATTTTTACGCGGCCCACACATCAATTGTTAGACAATGAGGACAATTAGGTTACGCTAAGACGGGCTTTCTTCTGTGAAACCACACTCAGTGATGTATGTTTGTCGTCTGTCAACAAACATTGTCGTGGTCCCCCCCCCCCCCCCCCACACACACTTATTTTTCTCTCTCTCTCTCTCTCTCTCTCTCTCTCTCTCTCTCTGTTTTTCTCCATAACAGAACAATGTGACCTGTCTTTCCACAAGCTAACCACAAGCCAACGGGAAGTGGATATCATATCACTCAAACCACGTCCCAGAGACCAGGAAAGGGAAACACACCTATTCCCGCACACAGCCTACACTGGAATACCGCGTAATGGCCACGGAGGAGCACAGCGGCCAGTACTTGCAAGGTGAGAGTAATTGTGCCACGAGGAAGGACACTTGTCCGTATTCATGACCAAAAAAAACGCTGTTGTATTTTTTTATGTGATGTAAACATTCCCTTCCAGACAGTTAATGCACAATGATAAGACCTTTGTTAGGGCCACATGCTTACACATTTATCTACTTATAATATGCTTTACACCTGTAGTACTGGGCTTCTCTATCTGAATGATTTGCTACTGCAAATTAATGTAATATACTAAATGGTCACAAGAGGACGCACTAGCTCAAACCATTTCAAGGCGATCAGATTGAAGAGACTGATTTTCGAAAACTAACGTGACTGAATTTTAAACAGGTTTTGTAAAGCTCCCTCTGTATTAACTCCTTAGTTGCCCGATGAGACAAACAGGCAAATCTGGTCACACTATTTCAACATTAGTATCTTATATTGGCACACACACACACACACACACACACACACACACTCCCAATTTGAGATGCTAGTGTTGAAACATACACAATTTGTTTAGACTATAAGCACAATAACACACTATTCTCCTTTGTAGTTTGTTTAAATCGGTAAGTGAAAAGCGTGTAGCGTTATATTATTTTGAAAATGACACAATCCCAGCACATACCATGCCATAATGATGTTCAGCTTTATCAATATTACCTTATTGATAAATATTGGGTAAATGCTGTATATAGCAGCTAGTAAAACAATGTTTGTGGAGCTTGCTCGCCAGTCTGTTTCTTAAAATAGCTAGTAAATGACAGTAAGGTTAGTTGAAGGCATATTTCAGCTGGCTAAATGTATTAGCTGTATCAGTTGAACAACCGGCTTACTGTGACGTTTACTTAGTTTGCATAATGTAGCCTACATGATTAGCGGTTCAGGCCACCATGTAATTCCTAATGTTAGTAGACTACTTATCCATGGTTCAAAGTTCACCCTTTGTAGTTCACACTTCTCTGATAGTTCCCCATAGCGCACACGCACGCACTCAATTTCAATTCAATTTCAATTTAATGTGCTTTATTGGCATGAAATACATAGCGTAAATATTGCCAAAGCATTACACATACATACATACATACATCTCTCTCTCTCTCTCTCTCTCTCTCTCTCTCTCTCTCTCTTTACATCAGTGGTTTATTTCCCTTCAATATAACCACGCCTTACAGCCAAATTCTGGTTTCCAATTGGCTCAACTGCCTATCAATCATAAACACCCGTTACTTTTTTGTTTGCTCTTTCACGGTACGGACTGTACCACAAAGTTTGTAGAATAGGGGACGAATGCTTTAGACACTGCACATATAGATGTTAATTCGTGCATTTGTTAAACATTTTGAGACACATTTATTCAGCAACTGAACAGTTTTTATTAAACATGAACATTTCATAATTTTCTAAAGGGCAAAAAAAATCATATAAGCGAATTAATATTAACGCATATACCTTCCTTTGTTAACTTTTTTTATCTGGACTTTTGGAAATGCAGGGAACCGGTTAAAGAATAAAGATCCGTTTTACAGAGCATGGTATTTTATAATAAGTGTTTAATATATATTTAAAATATAATTAAATGTGCTCAAATAAAAAAGTCCAGTTGTACGACAGGTATAGTCTGTGTAACTGGCATATTTTGGTTGCGGAAGACAAAGGGAAGTAGAGGACTTCTATTTACTAGCTAGCGAGCAAAACTGGTCTGGACCGTTTTGCGTTTCATGTAGATACATAGCGGTAGCTGTCTCCTACGATAGTGCGCTAAAGTTAGCTACATTAACTGACTGGAAGACGGACTCTCGCTAGCTTAGCTACCGTCGGTAGACCCGGCGGTAGGGGAAGGAGATAGCTGGGCGAGCTAGGCTTTGGGGGGTTTTACATTTAAAAAAGATGCTGATGTGCTCCTGTGAAAAAGTGGATTTTAATATCACCTCTCGCACCGTCGCTCGGCTCGTCTTCGAGGCCGAGCAAGATAATCGCAATGGGGGGAACTCGTCGAACGGGAGGTAAGTGGAGTTAGGAGTCGAACGGGAGGTAAATTGAGTTTAGGAGTCGAACGGGAGGTAAATTGAGTTTAGGAGGCGAACGTTAAATTGGCATCTTCATTTAGATTTTGTGTGCCAGATTATGAACGTATTAGCTAACGTTGTGCAGCCATATATTTATCACTCGATAAAGGTCAATAAGTAAAAGTGAACCAGCCGCCGGAGTCGGATAGCGTTAAAGCAAAAGGCTTTTTCTAAAAAAAGGAAGACGACAGATCCCTTTTTGTCTAACGTTAGTGAAGTTACCGCAGTACTATTAGCCGCATTCAGTGAGGTGATGTCGTTACCATGTTGGCAAAACAACTGACCGCTCTGCTAACACAGACTAACTGTTTTCTGCGACTGCATTTTGCACTCAGTGACCTCAAATGTTGCTTAACGTCGGCCAACTAAAGTTAGGTATTATAATATATTTGGCATGACGGGATGTAGCAAGAGCGGGCTTTAGCTAAAGAGCTAACTTGCCCTCTCAATAAATAACGTGTACATGCGCCGACGCTTAGCTAACCAGCTAATATTGCTAACGTTGGAGGAACCGTGGTGCAAAGTTGCTGTTGGTGTCAAGTTTCCTATTAAAGTGGATGTCCACAGTGAGGTCGGGCTGATTGATACCTAGCTTTACCGTGACATCCAGAGGTCTCCAATTGTGTAAGGTTAGGGAAAAAGCATGCAATTCCTGTGTCGTAATATGACGCCAAAATATTTTTTCTTTGCAAAATTATAACAGCTGCTGGATCGTCACAATAACGAAACACAAAATGTAGACATTTCCCTTTGATGTATTTTTTTTCCTGGTGCTAAAAGTATTGCAGAATTGCTTCCCCGGGTGAAGTTTTAACACGCAGATCGCTCTTCTATTAACTTTATTCAAGGGAAATCCTTATAATATGTGTACGTCAATTTTTGTAAACAAAACACTCCGCCCAGAGATGCAGTTTCTTTTCAATTCGGTATAACTTGTACGAGAGCATTTTAGTTGAGAGGCATATGGAAAAACTTCAAAACGAATAAATAAATAAAATCTGGACTCATGCAGTAAGCAGATGCAGAATCCAGTTGCCTTCGCTTGAGTGTGTTTGACTGAGCTCCGTGTGAAGAGTACTGGTTTGTGTTTTACAGCTGATAAGAGGCTGTTAGCCCGGCTGGTTAGAAGTGTGCAAAATGAACCAGGGCAGTACAGTGGCACGTGACTGCCATGATAACGCTGGATTACTGTATGCAAACAGGCCTGTTTCAAGATTTGCCTTGTTTAAACAGATGCTCATGCAAGCCTGGGCCTTGAAACCAGTGCAGACATGCATGCTTCGGTAAAGGTAGCACTGCTGCTAAATGCGCACGCGCATGCACACATGCACACGCATAACTACACTGGGACAGATGAAGAGTCGGGGAGAGGAAATGAGTTTGTTTGATTGCAGTTTTGACTGCATGAAGAACATATGCATGCTAGAGGTGGAATGGAATAATCAAAAAAGGCAAATGACGCAATCGCCAAACGTTAGACCACAGAGAACAAGTCTTCACTTAGATGGGTTTCACATGTATAAGGGCCTAGGAAGTAAGTACAATAAATAACATGCACGTTGGACGATTTTAAAAGGTCGATATCTCAGGCCACAGAAGGCTCAAACCATTATCAGAAGGCAGATGCCTAGAACATTGTATTCCCTCCTGAGTGGGCTGCAGGTTTGCTACTCTCAAAACAAACTATACATTTATTCATCACATTCTTTGCTTTCTGTATGTTATTGTTTCCTGTTGTAAGTCAGCCGCTCGCTGGTTCTGTGCCTTAGTAAATGAATTATAGAAATGCAGAAGTGCCCTCTATGCACCATCGGGCTGCCATGTTAAAACAGAACTTGCAGACTTTCTGGATCTCATAGCAGATTTACAATTAAAAACAGCCATGCTCGTTGGTGATTACAAAGTAAACGTACATAGTTTCTTACAAACCGAGTGTCATGTTGTATGTGTCTGCAGCGCTACGGATGTAAGGTAGGCGGTAGGTAGCACCTCTGCTTGACCACATGTTTGCCGGTTTACTTGAGTCTAATTACCACAAATGTAGGTTCACTGACTGCAGATTTATTTATTTAATAATCTCATATTTCTTCTGAGACTGGAATGGTGCCTGTTCACTGAAACACAAGTGGTTAATTCATGGAATGTAGAGTGAGGTATGCGTTTCTGGGGTTCTGCTGTATGCTTGCATTTCCTTGGTAGTTTAGTGCGACACACGACGAGCTGGGTTTTTTGACACCTTGAGCTCAGTTGGTGGTAAAGAAGGTAGTGCAACAGCTTGTTTTGAGGTCGTTGGCGGAAGAAGCGGGATTGCGGTCTGTATCAGAGAGGCCTTAGCTCTCTACACACAATGCACAAATTGAATTACATTTTTTTTTTTTTTACCTGGCTGATAACATGAGCTGTCATTCATCTGAATTCTTTAGTAACTGAGGATTTAATACTGTGGGGGAGCTTCACAGGAAAAGCTACTTTAAAATCGACGTTAGCTGAGGAAATCGTCATGAGAGGATGCTATGCGGTGGGGTTCTGTGGGATTTTTCTGTGGCTCACTTTATGAGTGTCTCTCCGTCTGAATCCAACCTTGTGTTACAAAACGTCCCAGTAACATGGTGTCATATACCACTGACAAGAATCTTGCACAAGACACACTCTTCCTCTTATTTGACACATAGACTAAATGTTAAGTGTTGAGTGTTACTAAAGAAATGGCGCAAATTTTTATTTATTTAATTTATTAAATTTTTTTCCCCGTTGTCTCCCAATTTTGTAGCCAATTGTACCCATATAGCTATTCAATTCCCTGTGTAGCAACCACTTGAGAATTTGCCACTACGCAACCCCATCAGCCGGTGGTAGGAAGGTGGGTGCTCTGTGCTCTTCAGGGCACAACTCCTCAAGCTCCTGACCGTGAATCCAGCTCGCCCGGGGCCGCTTTTGTGCACGATGATTCTCCCCCGCCGGGTCCCTCCCTCGGCGCTTTTACCGCTGCATCACCGCAGCGCTACGAAATGGCGCTATTTTGTCGTGAACGAACCGGTAAGACCCTGCTGTGGATAGATTCAGCGTGGAACAGACTGCGGACCGCATGGCCTGAACGCTGTTGTGACCGCGCGTGCGTGTGATCTAAATTCACGCGGAGGCTAACGGCAAAGTTTACATAACCCTCGGCTAACTCCAGCTCAGTGAACCTCTTCTGTTTTTCACCACCGCAGAGCTGCACGTTTTTCCCCCGGCCTGGGGGGGAGGGAGGGAGGGAGAGAGGGAGGGAGAGAGAGACTTGCTGCATGTGAAATCGCAGTCTCTCCTAGGAAGCTGAGGCTCCAGAGTCTGTCTCGCGGTGTCACTGGATGAGACGGCTCGCATCCCGGGACCGCCGTGGGTCAGGACGACGAGGACCAATGAGAGGAGGCCGCTGTCAGATGCAGCAGTCCTGGCAGTAGCACAGCCCAGTCCATCTCGCACATTTTAAAGAGTCCCACTTGCCTAACCCCCCCCCCCACTTCCTGCTCACTGTGAACAGGCCATTCAGATCACAGAACTACCACAAAACTGGGCCCCTGATTCAGAGATGCCGTGGTAACCGGGGCAGAACCAGGAAGCCCCCCCCCCCTCCCTGTTAGGATGTGCATCGAGTGAGGTCGGCTCCAGAGCGACACGTCTCTCCCACAACAGCTAAATCCTGCTCGGCTGCGTCCGCCTTCTCTGCCTTTCTCCCGGGACGCGAGTGTCTGGTAAAAGTTTTACTTGTTTTAGTTTTTTTCGTAGGGCCAGAAGTTTCCACCAGTGGTTCATTTATTTAAAGTCCCTCACACTGGCACACTTAAACTGCAAGGCAGGCAGAGGAGGAGGTAATGGCTATAATTTGTCTTGTTGGCCCATAATTAAAGTGGAGATTTAGTCTTGGTGTTCTGTGATGGAGGCTTGGCGAGCCTGTACAACAGAATGCTTAAAATAGTTTATTTTTATTTATTTTTATTTTTTATTTTTTTGTGACAACATTTAACTGATTAATCGAAACAGTAATACAGTATTTATTGTGGAAATAAGGCAAAACCTGCAGTTTATTTTTATAGGTATGTTAAAGGTGTATATATATATATATATATATTTTACTTTGTATTGCTGCAGGGCCCCCCTGGAAAAGAGATTTCGGTCTCAGTGGGTCCCCCCTGCTAAAATAAAGGTTTGATGAAGATATATCCTTGATGAAAAAGAATGCCAAAAACTATTGGCATCATTGATAAATATTAACAGAAAAGGCTGTATAAGACAAACAACACGGGTAATGGGCTATATTGTATGCTCAAAAATGTGGAAAATAGGCCTATATTCTTTTTATAATAATGGAGGACATTGTTTATATAATGAAGACTAGAGAGGGCTTGAATTGTAGAGCACTGCCCGGGTTTAGGTCCCCAAAACAATATTTTCAAAACTTAAAGTTTATCTGCATCCAAATGAGCTGTATTTGAACTTAATAGGCGACATTATTTTCAAAACAATCAATACAGAACTATTGTATTTTAGTTTTGTGTCAGAGTTTTTTCAGTAACTGGGCATTCTCAGCCTAGGGAAGTACTTTACCAAATATGTTTTTTCCCTCTCTCAACACATTTTGACATATACACCCAGTCATTTTCCCACTAAGAACTTCCCAAACACAAACAGTACACTTCTGCAGCTGGGATGTTTTGTAACGGAACGGGTTTTCTGTTGAGAGGACATTCATGGAGCGCTGCTGTTGGATAAGATCAGCAGGGCTTCCCCTGACGAGTGCTCTCTGGAACCCAGATCTCTGTCTCGTCCCCAGCCTCTGGGAACTGGCTCTCACAGAGAGAGATCTGCCCCTCTGCAAGCTCTGCCGTCTCTCTCGGCAGGCAGAGTGGGAAACGGCAAGTCTGCTAAACTCGGAGTGGAAGGGCAGAGGGAGAAGAGGCCGATTGATGACAAGAAAGAGGGAAAGGGAGGTGCTCAAGAGAGCGAGAGAGTGGAGGAGAAACGGGAAAGCTGAAGTCGATGAAGCCTGGAGAAGCCTCCACCTGCAGTCTTAGTGGGCGGGGCAAACTGAAACCTGAACTTGTATATTTAGATTTTTTAACATTATATGTGGAGTCCAAGCCTAAGGAATCTTAGGCACCTGATTTATAATGGTTGCTGGTATGTACCAGGCCTCTGTTGGGGGGTGCTGTGTGAGTACCGGACAATTTTTGGATGTACGTTTTCATATAGATTACCTGATTATTGGAAAGAACCGCAGAAGCAACTTGAGAGACTGTTAGTTGCCAAACTTGGGTAAGTTTTGATACAGGAAGACACTGTTGCAAGAAGACCCTTCTAATCCCAGCCCTCCTGCCTCTGATTGAAGGACACATGATTGCCACTTCGTCTCTGTTGCATCGCTCCCGAAGTCTGTGAGCCTCGCCTCGGCCCAGTTTGAGCCACATTTACGCTCGCCCTGCTGGGGTTCAGGCGTGATGGGACCACGGTTCTGACTGAACAGGGACGAGGGAGAGGAGGAAGATGCTGACCATATCCCAAAATCGGGGCCCGGACGTGCCGGCGGGCGTCCACGCCATCCCCATCCCCACCCTGAACATCCTGCCCCCGTCTTCCGACACGGAGTCCTGCTCCCGCTCCCCCGGCCCACGCTCGCACCGCCACAGGGCCCGCAGGGAAAGGGGGAGGGACAGGAAGGGGCGGGGCGAGGAGTCAGAGGAACGAGGGAGGCCACGGGAGCGGGACGAGAGCCGGAGAGGGAGCGGGGGGCGTGGGCGGTCACCCTCTCCTTTCCTCCTCCTTCCCCCTCCCCACTCCTGGTCCCGTAGCTCCTCCCCCAGCAGGCGCTCCCGATGGTCCCTCAGGAGCCTGCTCAGCAGGGAGTCCACAGACAGCTGCAGGTCAGTGCTCTACACCAACTGACACACTCAGGTCAGTACTGTCTCCACACAGACTGAGACAGCTGCAGGTCAGTGCTCTCTACACCAACTGACACACTCAGGTCAGTACTGTCTCCACACAGTGTGACAGCTGCAGGTTAGTGCTCTACACCAACTGACACACTCAGGTCAGTACTGTCTCCATACAGACTGAGATAGCTGCAGGTCAGCGCTCTACACCAACTGACACACTCAGGTCAGTACTACCTTTACAGACTGAGATAGTTGCAGGTCAGTGCTCTCTACACCAACTGACACACTCAGGTCAGTACTACCTTTACAGACTGAGATAGTTGCAGGTCAGTGCTCTCTACACCAACTGACACACTCAGGTCAGTACTGTCTCCATTCAGACTGAGATGGCCTCAGGCCAGTGCTCTCCACAATGACTGAGAGCTGGAAGTCATTGCTGTCTCCACACCGACCGTTGTCATCCGGAGTCGTCCCTTACTGTGACCTGGCATTGTGTTGTAGTGATTAAGCTGCTAAGCCTGTAACCCAGATCCCGCAGGTTCCATTTCCAGGTGGCATACTGCCTTTGTAGCCTTTACACGGAACCTCACCTCGACTGTATTTACGGCTAACGTGAATGCACGATTTGGAAAATAATACGGAAAATAACTACGCAAGCTGTGTCAGTCACCTCGTGTTAGTGTTGGCTAAACAAATAAACAGTAATGTAATCTGCCACAGCCCTCGGGAATGGACTGCCATGTGCGTGTAACGGGACCCCTCGGTGCAAGGCATGTGTTTGGTGGCTTATGTCACCACATGCAGATATGAGTACCGCTTAAGACCAGCGTGGTACTGTAGGCCATCAACAGGCGTATTGCTTCATCGCACAGCTGTTCCGTGGTGTTTTTCCACTGTTCTCGGCCTGCGTCGCTAACAGTCCATTCCAGTCTGACTGTGACCTGTGAAAATGGGCATCAGAAGCAGATGAACCACGAACACTTGATTTGTTTGTTTCCGGCAGTTATGGCTCTGAGACTTGGTTACCCATCTGCATTTAAAAAGCACATGAAGGTTAGCTGTGCGCGATTTGCATGTGTTAGAGCGACGCGCTTGCAGCTGCGTTGACTTTGCTTGAATGCCAGATTGGGGTTGTCTTTGGGGAAACTACACGTCTACAGATAAGTTTGGTATCAGATTTGTTTTTGCTGATTTTGATGGTAATGATTCGGCTGTTGTTGTTATTACGTTTTTAAAATTATCTCTACATTTTCGTCGTAGAACATTGTTTGATTATTGTCGCAATTTATTTTATTATGCTATTTCATATAAGGTGTCGATCTGAAATTAATTTGTAGGTATTGTATGACTCGTAAGTACTGTTATGTATGATATGTGAAGCGTGGCGAGCTTTCTGTCCAATATCCGTCTCGTGTAATCCGGCCACCTGCCAGTTTTTGAGCCGCTGCAGCCTCGAGGGCCGTTTTACATTTTCCCCTCCAGGTTGCGCAGAGGACACGGGGACGTGTCGGCAGCCAATCAGATTTGCTGCCTGGACACTGGCGTTGCATGCGTCAAAAGGGGGGTTCTGAACCCCGCTGCCTGCTGGGAGTTACTGCAGCCGTTACAGGGCAGTCAGAGGGAACGGGTCTATTGCTTGCAGACAAACTGCGCGCGCGTGCGTTTGAAGCTTGGCTGCGAATGCGACGTCTCTGTCCAAGAGCAGCGTTTTCTGTGAATGCGCTCTCTCTCTCTCTGGTCCGCTAACAGACACCTCGATTGGGGTGTGAAAAGGCGCTGTTGTGGAAAGAGTTAGTGTGTAAATAAATAAATAAATAAATAAAATGGAAAGGGAGCGATGTGGAAAACGTAGAGGGGAGGGAGACGAAGAGCGAAAAAGCCAGAGGACAGTCGGAGCAAGGGGAAGCCTGAGCTAGGTCATAAGAGGAGTAAGGGGGTGGAGCTTGCTCCTCAGTTGCTGTGGTTTCCAACACATGACATCACCGCTGGCCAGTCAGAGCTTGTGCTGCAGCTGATGATGTCATTGCTGGCCAATCGGAGGACCAGTTCGGTGGTGCAGCGCTCGGCTCTGCCAGCCTGTCAGAGAGGCAGCTGAGAATGCAGAATGCACTTTGCGTCCTATATAAGCAGCTGTGGTCCTGTTCATATTAATTTAGTGTTAACCGTTTTTATTGACCCAATTTAGAAACTAACAATATTACTTACACCTCTCTGCCCCTGTGCTGCAGCTCTCAACATTATTTCAGTTGTGTTGTTTGATGAAATACAGCCAAACTTTATCTTTACCTTTGAGAACACCACTTCAAAAGGGCAATTTGCGAGATTAGCAGAGGGGTTCAAAAGAATGACACATTTAGATCAATTCAGCTCAGTGGCTGCCTGTTAATTTAGTGAGGATTGTTGCCTGTAAGATCTAGCAGTGGTAAGTATACATTTTAGCCTTTAGAAAGGATTTGAACTGGGGTAGGAAGGTTTAGCACATCGCTTTGGCTCCTCCAAAGGAAAATGGGACCAGAAAAGGTACACTGTGTCCTTGGCGCTTTTTGTAAGGCAAGTGAAGGGAGCCCATGGCTGGGTTAGGAGAGGGGATTTGCATCTTCATTTGCCACAATTTGAATTGGGACGACCTTTAAGAATTCTCCGGATGAGCCTCACAGTCACTTCCATGGAGGTGGCTTGAGTCAGCACACACACACACACACACACACACACACACACACACACACACACACACACACACACACACAGCTGAGCTATGAACATTCTCACAGGGCTTCAATTGCCTGTTTTGTTTAGCGGTGGCATTTGTGTTTAAGGGCTCTTGTAGTCATGAGGCGTTCCCGCCACCCGGCCTGCTTCCTTATCGACCCTTGCCCCCCCTCTTCCCTTCGCCTTGCCCCCCTCCATTCGCCTTGCCCCCCCCCCCCCCTTCGCCTTGCCCCCCCCCCCCCCCCCCCTCCATTCGCCTTGCCGACAGCGGCTCCCTCTGCTTCGGTTTGGATATTTGTCTCATTGGTACGGCTACCCCTGAGATCAGTACGTTCATTTTTACAGCATTAAAAACACTTCCCTTACCCCGGGAGAGTATTGTATCGTGCCAGTGCCCTCTACACGCTCCGGGTGTGCAGCGTGCAGCTGATAGTGTGATGGAAGCCGTTCAGAGGTGCTGTTTACTCAGCGTTACCCAAGAACACCGGTTACTCGGGGAGCACACTACGTTTTGGCGGTATCCATGCGCGGAGTTTACCTCAGGCAAGAGCAGAACTCCTGTCCCAGAGAGCTCCCGGAGCCTGTCGGCTCGTTCTTCCTCTCAGGTATCCGGCTGATTGAATAATTTGTTGAATGACACAGAGCGGCTCTCTTACACCCGTTCACCTGCTTGGGAAGGCAGTGGCCTGGAGAGCAGCTCTCTGGCAGTGCTTCACCAAACTTCCAGAGCGCGGGACACACTCGAGGGAATGCATGTACTGTGACCCCCCCCACCCCTCTATTTCACATGTATTTAAATCGTGAAATATTTTTAATATTTCAAAACTTATTAAATTGTAGTTCCAGTTTTGCCCAACATGTGTAGAGATGTGGAATTTCAGTGTTGTATGATGTGTGTCAAATCAGAACGGCTGCTTGTAGGCTAACTATCGCTGTGCACACAGGCCAAGTTTAATGTGGTCAATGGGAATGTCTTTGGAAAGCAAACTGTAAGTTGTTCTTTCACTGGTATCTCGTGACCCTGATCCTGGGGCTGCTCCACTTCGGTGCGTTAATAGACGTGCCCCGAGGAATCGATTCCCTTCAGACGCAGGGAATCTTGAACAAACACCTGTAAAGGGGCTCCGACCTCGGATTACTGCTCGCTTTAATTGCTGTTGCGAAGCGTGCCGTTGATCACGCCCCTCCTGACTTTGGATTGTTTTGTTGATTGATTGATTTATTTTGCGGTGAATGATTCGGCGAACCCAAGGCCACAGTTTTACAGTGGAGCCGGTCCCCCTGCCTGCCTTTCCTCCTCCGCTGGGCTCCCGTTCCCTTCACCTCTCCTCATCCTCCTCTCCCTCCCCATCCTTCTCTTTGTGTCCTGCTGCACTTTGAACCCAGAGATTATGACTGTCACAGACGGACCTCAGGAAAGAAGATTACAGAGTGAGAGAGAGACAGAGAGAGAGGTATACACAGTATGTGGATTATTATGTATGCTGGGGCCTGTAATCCATGTAAATCTGAGTGACAAGGAGGGCCAGGCACTGACGGATATAGTCTGGCTGAGATTAACATAATTATCACCGGTACTGTTTCTACAATTACATTTAGAGTCTAATGGAGATGAACGCCGTCAGTGTCATTATGGTCATGGTAATTGGTATTGACATGCTGTTGGGATCATTGGTTGTAATGCCTATAGTTGGGTATTTTTAAATGTATTTCTGTGGTCTATCCGTCGCTCCCAGCGCCCTCGTTTAATTTCCGCTGGTATGTTGCCGCTCTCCCGGACAGTAGGCTTTTTTCCCAAAACACGTTGCCGCTTTAAACCAATGTTGGAATCACAGCACACACAAAAAAAAATAGTATAAGTCTGTCCCTCGGTGCAGCCTTAGTGCATGCAGAAAGACTTTCTCCCACGATATGCACTCCCTCCCCTCGGACCCATTTCCTCCTCCCCTTGTACATCTCTCAGCGCCACCCGGATTACTTACGGGCGCATCGTTAGTTTGTCACCGCGTCGGAAATCGAAACAGAAGCCGGGGTCGGGTACCTCTGCCGATACGGTGCGGACGAGGATGAGGCGGGACTGTTCTTCGGGAATTTGAAGACGGCGTGGGGCGGCAAATACCAATTTCGGAGACCGTGTGTGTAATTAATCCTCGTTACGGAGGCATCGGGGCAAAAGCTAGCGTCTGCAGGATCAGCGCAGTGCTACCACTCCGGGGCATATTGATACAAAGGGCAACGTGGGAACGTCTAAATTCGGAATCGCCTCATGACATGTTCGAGTGAGTAACGTTAGTATGCGAGGTAGTTACTGGATTCCTTCAAATTGTGCAGATCCATCTCAGTTTATTTGGTGCCTTCATTGTGTGTGTATGTGTGTGTTGTAGCTTGCTGAAATATATTGTGTACGCGACATGTAAGGCAAGTTTATTGCTACGGACACCGTAAGCATGTAGTTAGCTGGTTAGCAGGCTCGCTGAGTAATTGGAAAGGGATTGTTCAAGGGGAAGCGGTTTACATGCTAAACAGGGCCGATTGGAAGGAGACTGATTGTCCGCGTAGGGCGGCATGTATCCATCTTTACCATAATACTTTTGCTAACAAGACGCGCGTGCTTATGTCATCGCGACCGTTTTCTATAGCCTATAATGTTTTTATTGTCGTTCTGTAGTTCTTTGTGTAAGTTAATTGTTATAGAGTTTGTGTGCCTTTGCTGCTCTCTTAACGTTATAATTATTTTAAGTTTATGGTTAGTGTACATTTTGTGGTATGGTGTGTGTTGAATCATGTTATCTATGTTGAATCATGTTATAAACCACAGCATCGTTTTTTAATTATAATTTCCTTCTGCCAGTGGGCCAAACCAAAAGAGATTATAATGTTGAACTGAGCCTTTACTAACTCCGTTGCAGGTAACGTTAACGTTAGGATTTAGTTCGTAAAACACTAAACGGATTAATGTAAGCGCATAGGCACCGTCTACGCTCCGTATCTGTAACGTTACAACTTGGACAATGACTCTATGGAGTAATGGTAGTTAATTTGGCTAACAAGATAAAATTACCTTTACCATCTAACGTTGTTCAGTTTTTTTTTCCTCCTGCTGGTGAAGCAAGTGTGTTAACAAAGGCTATAGCTCATTACGTTCTGGTGGACAGACGCACATTAACGTGAACGGTAGTCTGTGATTCAACACTAGCTGAAAGGATGCATTAGGCGTGCTAACTTTACTACTGTTAAGTGGTATTATAGCTTATGACATGTTGTGAACCTCAGGCGTCGACTTTAGCTTCCCTCCGGCCATAGCAGCTGGACGGGAAAGGGGGGTATTCCGTGGCGAACGGCGTTACCTTGGAAACCCCAATTGTTGCCCCCCCCCCCCCCCTTCCTGCGTCTCCAGGACAACGCGAATCGGGTCGGCAGGTTCTGAAGGGGTTTTGGCAGTGGGTAGAGAGGACCGCTGGGCACGGAGAAAGAATGAGTTTGAAAACCAGGATTACAAAAAAAAAGAGTGAAATGAAGAGTGAAATAAAGAATGTGAAATGGCTTCTGCGGAGAAAAGTTGAAAATCTGAAATGTGCATACGGGAGTACCACCCACAATGATGAATTACTGTTTGAGGAAGATAATCAACGTAATTATGAAATTAGCGCTTTGGTCCTATCCTACACTGGGAGTATTTTTTGGCCCCATTCCTCAGTTACTGGTGTCGAGTTAAAGCCCCCTAGTTGACATTTGTGTAGGACAAGCTCATCAGAATTAAAATTGTATATATTAAGTATTTGGGGGGGGGAGTTTGCCATTTGATTCTGCTTATACCCCCCCCCCCCCCTCTTTTTGTTCTCAGTGGAGATTCACAGGTATTTTACTGGCCGTAGTGGAATCTATTTAATAGCCTGCTGTCAAAATAGTGTCTTTTAGTGGACTGATTCAGCTTCATATCTTGCATTTGTTCACATTTTTGTGCGTGAGGCTCCCCGCCACAGAACGCTCTCTGTCTGCACCATACGATGCGTCTCGTACATAGATGTGCGATTATTTCCATTTGTGACTGAAGAAAAGCATTGTTTTGTGTTTCTGTTGCGTTGGCAGACACCCGGGGCCTGATTTCAGTGTGTTTGGACACCCTCAGTCACCACGGTGGCCTGTTTCCCCCTAGAACGGGAATGGAATGTAACCATGGCAACACACGTTGTGACATAAATATGTTCATTTTCTGTACGTGGCTGCACAAACAAACAAGAGTGAAACGGGCCTTGCCTTCCTCCCAAGAGTGGAACAGGCCTTGCCTTCCTCCTGAGTGTGAAACGGGCCTTGCCTTCCTCACAAGTGTGGAACGGGCCTTGCCTTCCTCCCGAGAGTCAAACGGGCCTTGCCTTCCTCACAAGTGTGGAACGGGCCTTGCCTTTCCAAGTCTGCTGAACACACAGCCCCCACCCCACCCCCCCCCCCCCCCCCCCCCCCACACACACACACACACTTGCACACACGCTCACACACACACACGCTCACACACACACTCACACACATGCTCGCTCACACACACACTCGCGCTCACACACACATATGCGCGTGAGGCCTGAGTTTGAACAGAGCCTAGCACATCTTCACCTATGTGATTCCCCCCCCATGCAGTGTATTAACCTGTGCTCTTCTCCCCCCCCCGCCCGCAGTACTGCCAGCAACTCTCCGCGGAGCACCCCGGGCAGCTCCCCCTCCGTGCGTCGCCGGGTCCTGGGGGGGGAGGGGGACCGGTGCGGGGGCGGGTCTGACAGCCCCCTGCCCACTTCACCCGCAACGCCAAGGTGAGTGGCCGCTTCGCTCCCTAACATACGCCTGTCCAAATAACATACGCCCTAATAGGGTATACAGTACAGTGATGTAACAGACAATAACATACGCCCGTCAACGCCCGTAGGGTATACAGTGATGTAACAGACACAGTGATGTGAAGATAACAGAGCCAACGAGCGCAATAACATACGCCCGTCTAATAGGGTATACAGTGATGTAACAGACAATAACATACGCCCGTCCAATAGGGTATACAGTGATGTAACAGACAATAACATACGCCCGTCTAATAGGGTATACAGTGATGTAACACAATAACATACATCCGTCCAATAAGGTATACAGTGCTGCCCGTCCTATAGCTTTTGCAGGTGCAGAACAGAAAAGGCCTGTCCATCGCACATATAGCTCCTTTAACCAACGGTTTATTACTCACTACAAACCAGGCGATCAGCGTTCCGATCCGTGCCGGGTTTTCGCCCGTACGGTACGGGTGGAATCTCTGATCCTGTTCTTCGTGGGGTGTAATAAAGCTTTTGATTTATGGAGCTGTCTGTGCGGTAGGAGGACTGGATATGCAGCGATAATGGATGAATAAAATCTGGCAGTCGTGGCGTTAAATGCATGTTTGATGACGTTTATCTCCTGTTTTGGCGGTGTGGGGATTCAACAGGTATAGTTGCATGTAGTGTGATGTCACAGCACAGATGAGAGGACCCCCACCCATCCCCCCCCAAAAAAAAAAAGAAGAAACTTTAAGTTAGCATAATTTGTAAACATGGTGGGAAAAAGTAGTGCATGCTAACGGTCAATCTGCTTCCTGTTTTGGTCAAACTGAAGAAAGTTAATATGAGACGGGGCCGGTCTAGACGCCACGGCACTCAGATGTAGAGATAGACACGCTGATCAATTAGTGCTCAAGGACGGACAAAACGAGGGCAGTAAATTGACAGGTGTTCAAATGCAAATGACTGTGTGTAGATCAATAACAGACGGGATGTTTGTACATAAACAGCTCCGTATTATGGAGGGCTGGGGACAGCGCCAGATAGCTGTCTCCCCTTTACTGCCGTTGTGAGTCCGCCTGCACTTACCATGCACTCGCTTCACCTCTCTCTGTTGCAGAAAATGCAGAGCTGGTACAACGTGAGTATGAGTCTCTTCATTAGCGGGGAGTTCACACCTCACCGCCTCTGTTTTTGCTGAGCTCTCGTAGTTCATCGGCCGGGCGTGCAAAATGGCGGCCGCTGGGGAGTCTTTCTCTTTTTTTTCTCACTTCACTTTTTCCTCTCTTGCGACCTTTTGAACTTGTGTACCTTCCATTCTTTGTTGTTTTATTTTATTTTTTTACCTCACACTTTTTTTCTGATCTTTCTTTTTCCTCGCTCTCTCTCTCTCTCTCTCTCTCTCTCTCTCTCTCTCTCTCTCTCTCTCTCTCTCTCTCTCTCTCTCTCTCTCTCTCTCTCTCTCTCTCTCTCTCTCTCTCTCTCTCTTGGCTTGACTTTGGGTCACGTGGTACGGAGAGGTCTTTAGTTGATGTTAAAACCACTTGATTGTTACAAGTACTTGTGCCATCAGTATTTAGTAGTTCCAGTACCTTCAGTACTGCTGACACTACTACTGCTACAGTTATTATTGTAGGGGAAGATTTTAATGCCCTTTTTTCTATGACATTGTTCTTGGTTTTCAGAGCAAAAGGACTTTCAAACCTTCAGCCAGAGCTGCTGTAGTCTCTCATTTTTCTAAGTTGGATCTTGACTATCCAAACTGTCTGCAGTCCGAACCGTGGGCCGCGTCAGGAGTTTGAGTTTGAAATATGTCTAAGAAAGCCGAGGGATGGGTGGGGGGATGGGGAGGTGAGAAGTGGTGGTTGCAGTCAGGTTAAAGATATAGATTTTCTCTCTGTCTGTATCTAGCTCTCTCTTTCTCTAACTCACTCTCCCTCTCTTTTTTTGTTGTGTGTCAATATTGATGATTTGTGGGTGTTTTCTTTCTTATTGTTAATAATGGGGAGTTTAAAAGCCAAAAGGTCTCTATCACTCACTCTCTCACTCTCTCTATCACTCACACACTCACTCTCTATCGCACACTCTCTATCACTCACTCACTCTTTCTATCACTCTTCTCTCTCTCACTCTCTCTATCACTCCTCTCTCTCACTCTATCACTTCTCTCTCTCTCTGTCTCTCTCTATCACTCTCTCTCTCTCTCTCTCTCTCTCTCTCTCTCACACTCTATCACTCTTCTCTCTCTCTCTCTCTCTGTCTCTCTCTATCACTCTCTCTCTCTCTCTCTCGCTCTCTCTCTCACTCTTTCTATCACTCACACACTCTCTCTCTATCACTCTCTCTCTCTCTCTCTCACTCACTCACTCGCTCTTCCCCTCCCTTGCAGGTGCTCAGCCCTACATACAAGCAGAGGAATGAAGACTTCCGTAAGCTCTTCAAGAAACTGCCGGACACTGAGAGGCTCATTGTGGGTGAGTCATGTGAGACGGTGGCGAGCAGATGGTAATCTGAAACAGGACAGCGTGACCGACCGTACGATGATGTGATTGGACGTAGGTTTTACACAGTGCCACCGCAGAGTGTGATTGTACATAGAGCTCCGTGGTCCCGCCCGCTTTGGTGACGAACTTCTGGTGCCACTTTTGGGAAAAAATATAATGGGAGTCAATGGACTGAAAAATTATTTTTTCTATATTAAGGGAACAAGACATTCAAAACAGCCAAGAGAGGTGTTGTCACATTTTAAATTATATCCAACAAATAAACAACAAACACGTTTTAAAAAAAAAACAACTAAAATGACTACAACATCCGGGCTATTCGCTCACCACCACTGCTGGAGTGAAAGCCATAAAGCTGACACTTTCCACATGGCCAGACTGATAGTGATTCTCACCCTTGGTGATACTTTCGCTTAATAATAATAATAAGACCTAATAAAACAATATAAAACAATAATAAAACAAAGTCATAGCCATTCCAGGACCAGACAGGGATGGGAGGGGGCGGGACTACGGAGCTCTATAGGTTTTACTCAGTACCACCGCAGAGTGTGATTGAACATAGGTTTTACGCAGTACCACTACAGAGTGTGATTGGAGGTAGGTTTTACACAGTATCACAACCGAGTGTGATTGGACGTAGGTTTTACTCAGTACCACCACAGTGTGATTGGACGTAGGTTTTACTCAGTACCACCACAGTGTGATTGGACGTAGGTTTTACTCAGTACCACCACAGTGTGATTGGACGTAGGCAGGGTCCAAAATTAACTTTTTAGCTCACCGGCCAAAATCTTTTAAAAAAAATCTACCAGCCAAACATTTTTTTTACCAGCCAAAAAATGTATACAGCCTTTATGGTGGTGAATATAAACCGTGGTTTGAGCAGATTTTAAGCGAAAAAGAATTGTATTGATATTAGATGTTCACTGCAACAAAGATAGCCTACATGGCATACGGGAGTGAGAATAGTAGCCTACATGGCATACGGGAGTGAGAATAGTAGCCTACATGGCATACGGGAGTGAGAATAGTAGCCTACATGGCATACGGGAGTGAGAATAGTAGCCTACAAAGAGTGTAAATAGTATAAAACAGAAGTGCATGAAGAGTAGGCTATTAGAACAAAGAGTCGCCTACAGAAGCCTACTAAGTTTTCAATAAACAAATTCTTCTCATCCAATCTACAGAAATCAAATAGGCTATTCATGCCGGTCAAAACAGTCAATATTAACGTTATTAAAAGAAAGGTGATTTTAAAACGTGAATTACATTGCTAGTAACTATTGTTAACGTTAACTGTGTAGCTGACATTAGCCTATATAAAGAAGGAATGGGCATACCAGTAGCCTATGTTAACCAAGTTAACCAGCCGGGTTTGCTGGGCAGGTAACAGATAGCCAACGTTGGCCAACCAGATAACGTTAACGTTCATTAAAAGCTATCAATACCGGAGTGTTTGTGTGTGGTCGTTAAGGTAAACTCAAACTTACTCGCACATCCACTCGAAGGTGAAATTGACATGCAGCGAATAGCCTATGACACTTCGACTTTACACAATCTTTTGCAGGTTCCAGTTTGTGCTCATAACAACGGGATTAGCCTATTGCAGGCATTTTCTGTGGTGCATAAACGGCACTGGGAGCTGAACATTGACATTATTTAACATTATCTGTCATACCCGATCCAACTCCCATGTTTTCCTGTTGTCATCAATGTGCCATTTCTCTTTTAAAAATGTTTTGGGTGTTTCTTGGTTAGAGAGATAGAGAGACAAGCGCAGTTTACGGAGCCCTTTCAGGACAAACCTTGAACGTGTTAGCCTACTTAATATTTTATAGGTTGAAAGAATAGAATAACTTTTATTTTTCCGTTTTTACCTTCAGTTGTAGCCACCAGCAACAACAAAAAAGACATAGACAGTGGGGCAGAGACCCACACAAACAAACATATCAAACAAAGACATTCAATAGAATCATTGCATTAATCAAACTAATTAAGTGAATTAAAGTGGAATACAGCCAAACGTTATGATTAAAAATAGCCCCCACTGTCCCGAGATGTCCAATGTCATCAAGCAGTCCAACGCACACACTCCGCCTCCACAACTTTTTTTTCATAGGCTACACGACTACATTGATACAAAGGAAAAAGCGCTAACCTCGCAATGTTGTCTTCTAATTTTTGTTTCGATACACCCGCCAGTGGCTGATGACACCGCAAAATTTAGCCGCCAATAGGAAAATTTACCCGCATTTGGCGCCTGGCGGGTGTTAATTTTGTACCCTGGACGTAGGTTTTACACAGTTCCACCGCAGAGTGTGATTGGACGTAGGTTTTACACAGTTCCACCGCAGAGTGTGATTGGACGTAGTTTTGACACAGTACCACCACAGAGTGTTATAGACGCACCAGATGCACATCTCACTTCCCATGTTTTAAACATCAGATGTTCTCCTGTCTCCTGTCTGTTGACACCGAACATTCAGTCCAATGCATTTGCACTGGACGATTGTTCGTAACTTTTAGAAACCAGAGCCTTCTGTAGTAAAGAAAAATGGAACAACTTTCTTTACTCAAGGCGAGCGAAAATGTACAAATCTCAAAAAGCAAGACAAAACAAAATAAATAAAATAAATAAATAAAAAATCACAACCAAGAGTCACGCAAAAGTATACGTTAAAAAAAAAAATACATTAAAAAGATTCGTAAAGCACCCATGACAGAGCATTCTGCCTGACGGTAACACCAAACGATTTTAAAATCCTCAAGAATGCTCATAGCCTTATAGTGTGCAAAATCAGCTCTGATTCTAGCCTGCACCATGCTTTTTAAAAGTGCCACCACCTCTTGCCCTGCTCTCTGATCTGTTTTTTATAGGGAAGACAGGAGTTGACCATCTGGTTACCATATAACATCTGTGGTACTTTGGGTCCATCTTACATTTGCACTTAGTACCAGGTTCTTGTTCAGAGTGACTGACACAGCCATTCACTCTGTAAATGACTTACACAGCCATTTACAGAGTGACTTACATAGCCATTTTGCTATAAATGTATACAGCTGGATATTTACAGCAGCAATTCAGGTTAAGCACCTTGCTCACAGTGGCAGGGCCCCATCTGGGAATCGAACCTGCAGCCTCCCAGTTCCATTGCTATTATGGCGTTCTGCCCCTTTGTGTTCTGTGCTCCCACCCTCATCTTCCTCTCTGATCGCATCCTCCTCTTCCTCAGACTATTCGTGTGCACTTCAGAAGGACATCCTGCTGCAGGGACGCCTCTACCTGTCCGAAAACTGGCTCTGTTTCTATAGCAACATCTTCCGCTGGGAGACCACCGTGAGTCTCACACACACACACACGCACGCTCGCTCGTGCATGCACGCATGGACACACAGAAATGAACGCAGACGCACGCCTGCACACACGCTTGCACGCGCATGTTCGGCCACACACGCTCGGAGACACACACACACAGACGCAAACATATACACACACACCATGCATGCGCGCACGCACACACACACACACCATGCATGCGCGCGCTCACACACACAGAGTCAAACGCATACACACACACACACACACACACGCAAACGCATACACACACACCATGCATGCGCGCACGCACACACACACACACACACACGCACACGCAAACGCATACACACACACCATGCATGTCAGTGCACTCACAGAAGCACTGACAGCGATGGCAGCTGTCCCTGTAGCGCTCAAACACTCGCCCACATGGTTAAATTACCCTTTCCCCGCTGAGTGACGGACACGGATCCGCTGCCATCAATCCGTTTCACACCCCCTCGCCCCCTCCCCCCTCCCAGATCACCATCCTGCTGAAGGACGTGACCACGCTGACTAAGGAGAAGACGGCCAAGCTCATCCCCAACGCCATCCAGATCAGCACCGACCACGACAAGGTGAGCCAGCCGTAGAGGCCGGGCCGTGCTGCCCTTCTGCACCCGTCCACTCTGTCCAATCAGCTTAGACTAGCTTTATGTGTGAAAATGGAAAAAGCATTTGGGAACACGCAGTGAATATCTCTCTCCCTCTCCCTCTCCCTCTCCCTCTCTCCCTCTCTCTCTCCCTCTCCCTCTCTCTCCGCAGCACTTCTTCACGTCGTTTGGAGCGAGGGATCGCAGCTACATGATGATATTCAGGCTGTGGCAGAACGCCTTGATGGACAAGGTGCCGGTCTGCTCTGAGCTTTTCTTTATCTCTCGCTCTCTCCTGCTCTCTCTTTCTCTCTTTCTTTCTCTCTCTCGCTCTCTCCTGCTCTTTCTTTCTTTCTCTTTCTCTCTCTCTCTCTCGCTTTCTCCAGCTCTCTCTTTCTTTCTTTCTCTTTTTCGTTGTCTTTACCTCTCTCTCCCGCTCTGTGTTTACAGCCTTCTCTCTCTTCCCTTCTTGTCTTCTCTCTCTTTCTCTTTCTCTTTCTCTCTCTCCCTCCCTCCCTCTTTCGTACACACACACACACACACACACACACACACACACACACACACACACACACACACACATACACACACTCCCCCACTATATTTGTATTGAATGAATTGGCTGTGATGTTTTATTAAAGGAGGTGGGTGCTATTGCCCAGACTGTGATGAGTGTTTTAAATATGACTGGACGCCCCCCCCCCCAGCCCCTCTCTCCGAAAGAGCTGTGGCACATTGTGCACCAGTGCTACGGCACGGAGCTGGGCCTGACCAGCGAGGATGATGACTACGTTTCCCCCACCGCCGAGCACATCAACGGCCTGCTGTGAGTCCCGCCCGTCTGTCTGTCTCTGTCAGCAGTGTGTCTGTGTCTCCATCTCATTACATCCCACTGCCACTAGCAGTGTGTGTGTGTGTGTGTTACTGCCAGTAGCAGTGTGTGTGTGTGTGTGTGTGTGTGTGTGTGTGTGTGTTACTGCCACTAGCAGTGTGTGTGTGTGTGTGTTATTGCCACTAGCAGTGTGTGTGTGTGTGTGTTACTGCCAGTAGCAGTGTTTGTGTGTGTGTGTTACTGCCAGTAGCAGTGTGTCTGTCTGCTGTATGTCCCCTCTTGTCTCATAGCCACCAGTGTGTCAAAGTGTCAAACTGTGTCCTCCTGATACCAGTGTGTGTGTGTGTGTGTGTGTGTGTGTGTGTGTGTGTTACTGTCTTCAGTATTTGTATCTGTGTGTGTACTGCCCCAAGCTTTCATGTGTCTGAGTCACCATCGGCAGTCTGTTCACCAGCTTGTGTGTGTGTGTGTGTGTGTGTGTGTGTTTTCGTTGCCAGTCTGTTCAGCAGCGCGCGCCCGTTTGTGTGTGTGTGTGTTTCTTCATTGCCAGTCTGTTCAGCAGCGTGTGTGTGTTTGTGTTTGTGTTTTTCTCTCAGGCCAGGGGAGGAGTCTGTGTCCGTATCAGAGCTGCTGGATCTCAGCTCTGTGGGCGTGTCCTGCTCTCCTCCCTCCTCCTCTTCCTCCATTCAGTGTGGAGGCTCCTCCCCCCCCTCCAGCGCTTCCGTGGACATGCCGTCCCCCAGGCCTGGCCTCGAGCCGGACCCCAGCCCCCCCAGCTCCCAAAGCTCGCTCCCCTCCACCACCCACTCCACCCAGACCGGGACCGTCTCCGTCGTGAGTCTCCGCCTCCTTGGGTCACATGGCCACCCCAGGCACCGCCCTAATCCGGGATTGGACATTTTTTTCCCCTGATTAATCAAGGGGACACTAAGGGCCCGATTTACTAAGACTTTTAGCGTGTGCAAAATCTTTTAACACAAGCACAAACTAATAACGCCATCAATGATTGGTGCAAAACAAATACCATGACCAATCATTGCTCAAGGTCTTAGTGAATCAGGCACTAAATGTCTCTGGGGTCGGTAGTGTTTGGCTGTTTTGCTGAACGGTTTCTGTCACAGAGAGCAGAGGAACTTGATCTCTGGGTGCTTATGACATACCCAAGTCCCCGGTCTCTGCCTGAGGCATTTAGGGTGTGAAAACTCGCGGCCCTGCTAATATTGGGAGGACGTACACGTGGTTTCCATGTAGCCCGACGGTGGCTAATTAGAGGTGTCGCTGCAAAGTGGTGTTTTCATATAGCATAGCAGACATGCCCCCGTCTCATAACTGTAACTAATACACTGTAAGATTCTAAATTTACATGATCCACTCAAACACTGACAAATCAACCACGCCACTGGCCCAATCAACAAACTTATCATAAATACAATTTAGGTTGAAGCTTAAGTGTAAGCAGTGACTCGTCACCACTCATAGGCATAGTATTCAATTATAGAATAGCAGCTGGGAGTGAGTGATCAAGGCCTATTCCAACCAAGGAGACTAGATTAGCAATTCAATAGACTGGTTCCTGGTTAGACCACAGGAAGTCGAACCTTCAGACACCTACTGATGAACAGACTGATTGATCTAGGGGAGCCAGACAGTGGCTTCCTTAAATCAATCGCATAATTTTTTATGTACATTTCTGTTTCCCGCCTGTAGAAAACAAAGCCCGAAAAAGGGTATTTAAAGTCATACATTTCACAGAACAGGATTCAGATTAACTCCGCTGAATCCAGAGCGCATTGCTGTATCTCTGACAACTGCTGTTACGAAGAATAAACTTTGTCATTTTCAACAAACGTCGGAGAAGTTTTTTGTTTTTTTCTTACAACACCATTATAAGATGACTGTAGTCCATGTACGAGTGCTTTAGCATTGCATGGATTGCTGTGAGGTGGCTCAGAAATTATAGATGGAGTTTTCTGAAATGGGTAATTAGTTTATTTATTTATTTATTTATTTTTTGACAGTACTTCATGTTTCCACGGGTAGGAATAAAAGAGGGGGGCGTGGGACGGCGAGCAGTGCTATGGTGATAACGCAGAGGCCTGTGGGCTCGTGAAATGTTTAGCGTGTTGCGGTTTCTCTCCCGAAAGTAACCCTCTCCCCCCACTAACCCTCAGAACCTGGAGGAGGGCGGGGAGAGCCAATCAGAGTCAGCCAATCACACGCTTCCACCAGCTTCCCACAGCCTGGGAAATCTCTCCTCGTTGGACGTCACTAACGACGACGAGCTCCCCACCGACCCCAGCAACTCCTCGGACACGCAGGAAGAGAGTGAGTTGCCCCGCCCTCCCCCCGCTGCGTCTATCCTGAACAGCTCTGGCAGAGAGGCCGGGGTGCCCCCTGATAAGCCCCCTCATACCGGACCTCTGTCTTCAGCTTTGCCTGATCAAAAAGACCCTTGTTACAAGGACATAGTAAAATATGTTGCATAATTTGTTGCGTGCCCTTCCATAGAATGCACACTTTCACTAGATTTTTTTATTCCTTTTTAAATTTTATTCTTCAGGGGAGAAGATTTACTATAAATAATAAAAATCTGGACAGTTCACTAAAGTGTGATAATAAGCAAAAGCTTTACTAAAGTTCATGGTCAAAGCAGTCACCGTGCATAGAGCGCACATGGAATTATTGCACACTGACCTCCTGACAAAAACCTCAGCTTGTAGTCAAATAAGATCACTGTAAAATGTACCCCCATATGACGCTGTAAGAAACCAGTCCAGGCAGGGTTGTGTCCTGGCGGGTATTGTAGCCAGGGATGCAGAAGGTCACCCGCTGTTTTGGCTGCATTCCACAAGTTTACACCAAAGCAGCAGTTGTGGGTTGGCAAGCAAGCTAACATTAGCAGGCTAGCTCCTTAACCTTAGGTAAACTAGGCTGCTAGTTAGCGTAAGTAAACGTTTGAATATATATAACTTTACATTCCGCTGTTAAGGAGCCTGTCTCCCATGCTGGTAGGTTCATGCTCACAGAACTTTCCAGAACAGCCGCAGCTCCGGTTTCTGGAGCGAGCGCAAGCTGAGCGCTCCCGTTGTCCGCGCAGTTTCACTCGAGCCGCGGCCAGGCGATTTAGCGCAACCCAGGCTGTGGTTCTTCCAGTCGGGCCTGTTCCTGTTCGCTGCAGTAGCAACATGTGGCATGAGGGGGGCAGTGCCGTGCCGTGGCCACTCTCTGTGGAACTGAGGCCGTGTCCGAATCATCACTCTTCCACACTGTTGAGTGGCCTTGGTGAGTAGATAGGGCCAGAAAGTCGTAGAGTAAATTTTCTAATTTCAGTATACTTCGAACACCCGGATGACACACTTACTTCCAGGGTTTCGCTGAGTACATTCGGAAGCACACTTTTGAAGAAGTACACAAACATTTTGGTCACATAAATATGACGTGAAGCTTCGTTTAAAAAAAATTAGGGGCAGCTTCGCTGATGTTTTCTTTCAAATACAACAAAAACAACACATGGCAGCGCAAGAGTGGGGCGCAGGGTTGCCAGATCTTGTAAGACTTTCCGGCCAAATGGTGACTCAAAACTAGGCCAAATTATAGGCTATTTTTAACTGAAACCAACGTTTATTAAATAAGTGCGTGCTTTGCGACTTCTCATGACTGCACTTAGAAAGTATCCCAATTTAGCAGTAAAACCGTAGACATGGCAACACGGGTGGGACATCCTATGACCTGCTTAGGACACTTCCACAGTACGTTTATAAAATAGGATGACGGATATTTTTCGCGGACTGCTAAACAGCACACGTCTGCCAGTGCACTGTACGCAGGAGACAGGGCGCAGTAGATAGGGCTCTGATTAAGACACAGTGCACTGTACGCAGGAGACAGGGCGCAGTAGATAGGGCTCTGATTCAGACACAGTGCACTGTACGCAGGAGACAGGGCGCAGTAGATAGGGCTCTGATTCAGACACAGTGCACTGTACGCAGGAGACAGGGCGCAGTAGATAGGGCTCTGATTCAGACACAGTGCACTGTACGCAGGAGACAGGGCACAGTAGATAGGGCTCTGATTAAGGCACAGTGCACAGTACGCAGGAGACAGGGCACAGTAGATAGGGCTCTGATTAAGACACAGTGCACAGTACGCAGGAGACAGGGCACAGTAGATAGGGCTCTGATTCAGACACAGTGCACTGTACGCAGGAGACAGGGCACAGTAGATAGGGCTCTGATTCAGACACAGTGCACTGTACGCAGGAGACAGGGCGCAGTAGATAGGGCTCTGATTCAGACACAGTGCACTGTACGCAGGAGACAGGGCACAGTAGATAGGGCTCTGATTCAGACACAGTGTACTGTACGCAGGAGACAGGGTGCAGTAGATAGGGCTCTGATTCAGACACAGTGCACTGTACGCAGGAGACAGGGCGCAGTAGATAGGGCTCTGATTCAGACACAGTGCACTGTACGCAGGAGACAGGGCGCAGTAGATAGGGCTCTGATTAAGACACAGTGCACTGTACGCAGGAGACAGGGCGCAGTAGATAGGGCTCTGATTCAGACACAGTGCACTGTACGCAGGAGACAGGGCGCAGTAGATAGGGCTCTGATTCAGACACAGTGCGCTGTACGCAGGAGACAGGGCGCAGTAGATAGGGCTCTGATTCAGACACAGTGCACAGTACGCAGGAGACAGGGCACAGTAGATAGGGCTCTGATTCAGACACAGTGCACTGTACGCAGGAGACAGGGCACAGTAAATAGGGCTCTGATTCAGACACAGTGCACTGTACGCAGGAGACAGGGCACAGTAAATAGGGCTCTGATTCAGACACAGTGCACTGTACGCAGGAGACAGGGCACAGTAAATAGGGCTCTGATTCAGACACAGCCTCAGTGACACTCCTGTGCAGTGTGCAAATGGCCTCGTTACCATAGCACCTTTTATTTGCATACCTAATACAAAAGTGTGCCTTTTTTTCCCCTCCCCCTCCCTTCCTCTGTATGTGGCATGATGGGTGTGATTAATTTATGCGCCGTTTGCTGATTGGCTGTCCTGTACTTGCACAGGTGAGGTGGAGTCATTCTGCGGAGACTTGGGTGGTCGGCTGCACATCAATACGGTGGTGCGGATGGGCGTGGACAAGCTGCACGACCTGCTCTTCTCTGCAGATACACACTTCATACAACACCTCTTCTCCCAGAGGCACTTCACCGGTGAGAGCACACGCTCACACACACACACACTCACATGCACGCACACATACACTTCATACAACACCTCTTCTCCCAGAGGCACTTCACCGGTGAGAGCACACGCTCACACACACACACACTCACATGCACGCACACATACGCACTCATACACACGCAGACACACACTTCATACAACACCTCTTCTCCCAGAGGCACTTCACTGGTGAGAGCACACGCTCACACACACACACTCACATGCACGCACACATACACACTCATACACACGCAGACACACACTTCTTACAGCACTTATTCTCCCAGAGGCACTTCACTGGTGAGAGCGCGCGCGCACACACACACACACACACACACACACACACACACTCACACTCACGCACATACAGTGGTGTTCAAATAAATAGCAGTGCGTTAAAAAAAGTGAATAAAGTGCAAATATTTTTTAATAGCTTTTAGTTCCATATTTCAAATGTAGTGGAAACATTACACATTCAATTCCAAATCAAAGCATTAACTAAGTTTATCAAGTCTGCGTTATTCTTTTACAGGAAGCAAAGAAAAGGAATATTAATCTGTTCAAAAAAATAGCAGTGTCGACATTTTTCTCTTCAAACTCAAACACTTACTTTATAAACTGAAGAAATTTTTCAAGATTTAACTTCACTTTAAATTACTGAACTAATATTTAGTTGCATAACCATTGTTTTTGATAACTGCTGCGCATCTGCGTTGCATCGAGTCAACCAACTTCTGGCACCTAGAAACAGGTATTTCAGCCCAGGATGAACGAACTACATTCCACAGTTCCTGTGAATTTTTGGGTTTTGCTTCAGAAACTGCATTTTTAATGTCACCCCACAAGTTTTCAATGGGGTTGAGGTCGGGGGATTGAGCTGGCCGCACTAGCATACACGCACACAAACACACACTTCATATAGCTCCTTTGCTCCCATAGACATTTTACTGGTAAGAGCACATGTACGCACACACACACACACACACACACACACACACACACACACACATACATACATCTTGTCTAATCTTCCCCTTCATCTCCTCTCTCCTCCGCTCTCTACCTCTATGATTTTTTTGATGTGGCTCTTTGCGTGAGTACCAGCCTGGACGCGCGCGCACACACACACACACATACACACACACACCGTGTCCCCATCGGGGTTCCGTCAGGTTTCACTCGCCAAGCGCAGCTACGAAAATGCCCGGGCAGCAGAAAACGTAATGCACGCAGCCCAAAAACGTCTGCGGTCAAAAGAATCTCCACCTTTCGCCTGGGGGGGATGATAATAAGAACACTTCCTCCCGCCCCCTCTCCTCCAACCGTCCAATCAGAGCCCTGCTGTGGGAGGAGCCTCACAGGGCTGCAGAGTTGTGGAGTCACTGCAGGATTTTGAGAGAGAGAGAGATGAAGGGGCTGAAGCTGCTAATAGGGCTTCTGTGTGCTAGTTATAATGGGCGCCGCTGAGCAGGGGCCGTTCTGCGTGTGGACAGGAAGTACATGCACTTGCCGTGGGTAACGTTGCGTCCTCGCCGGGCTGCCAGGTCTGTGTTTGCCAGCCTCGAAGGCTGCCGCGCCTGCGGACTCCGTGTTCGTTCAGGGTCCCCGTCTTTTTGCTGTCTGTTCCCGCTCTGGCTCTGTTTACCCCTCTTTTTGACATTCCCTCCCGCTGGGCACACTGCTTTTGTACGGTTAATGAACACTCTTGGGATTTGCTCACGCTTTGTTAACCTCTCTCTCTTTCTCTCACAATCTCTCCCTCCTCCATCACTTTCAAGTTCTGCTGCTCTAGTTTCTCCAGGTCTGTGGTATGGAAAGCAGTACTGTGTGTAGTGCTGGGTGGAACATAGTAGGTTCTCTGGTTTTTCCAGGTCTGTGGTGTAGAAAGCCGTGTTGTGTGGGAGGTAGTGGGTTGTCTGGTTTTTCCAGGTCTTTGGTGAAGAAAGTAGTGTTTCGTGCAGTGTTGTGTGGGAGATAGTGGGTTTTCT